>QJPP01004774.1:0-132941 GCA_003996215.1 Jaltomata sinuosa
CAAGGAATACTACTCAACAACAATCACCAAGGTTTCAAAATACTACTCAACAACAACCACTAAGATTTCAAAAATAACCTCAAAAATTCAAAAAGAAGAGAGCCAAGTATAATCCCAATGTCACCTGCACATACTGTGAAAAAATAGGGCATGTGGCAGATGATTATTTTAGGCTAATTGATTTTCCAAAAGATTTTTCATTCACTAATGAGAGAAGTTCTCAAAGTCAGATCAGGGAAAATGCAGTTATGTCCACATAAGAGAATAAAGAAAGGACTATTACTCAGGCAAAACCTATCAATCCTACTCAGCTTTATAACAAAGAACAATATAACTAGTTTGTTTAGATATTAAGACAGATAAAATAGAGAAGGGAATACACACAAACACAGGTTCTGAGATAAACAACAATGCAGTGGCTGGTACAGTTTTAAAATACTTTGAAAAATATTTTTCTGTTTTCAATTTAAGCACCTGGATTATAGATTCAGGTGCGTCTGAGCATATGTGTTTTAATCCATCTTCATTTGTATCGATGTCATCTCTAGTGTTTCTATAAGTATAAAATCTGTCTAACTTACAAATCATCATTGTTACACACAGAGGCAGTGTGCCTATTTTCTCTGATATAACATTACATAATATTTTTTATGTGCCAAGTTTTAAATATAATTTACTGTCAGTCCATAAATTAATTTGATTATATAGTTTTGTTCACTTATAGTTAGTATATGTTGCAAGGTCTTTTAATGAAGAGGCCTCAAGTTATTGGTGAAGCCAAGAAAGGTCTATATCTACTCCAACCAAGTCTAAAGAAGTCTAGTGCTAATCAGAATTTTATTAAGAAATTACAGACAGTTTTCAATGTTATTAGTTCAGCTTCTTTACCAGTTTTTGACTCTTTTTCAGTTTGTTCTAGTGCAATTTCTAATGTAAAGTTATGAAATGATAAATTTGGGCATTTGCTTTTTTCATCAATGAAAAATGTCAGTTTTCTTTCTATTTCTTTTAATTTTAATTATCACTGTGATGTGTGTCCACAAGCTAGACTTCCATTTTCAATCAGTCAAATCACTACTAAGTCTGTTTTTTATTTAATTCACATTGATACATGCTTACCATATGAAATACTTACTTATAATCAGTATAAGTATTTTTTAACTATAGTAGATGATTATAGTAGATTGAACTTGGACATTTCTACTTGCTACAAAAGGAAATGTCTTTTCTGTTATTCAGAATTCCTTACAAATGGTGGAAAGACAATTCAATGCTAAGGTAAAAATGATAAGGTCAGACAATGCAATGAAATTAGGAAAGAGTGATGTTTCCTGCACTCTATTCAATTCTCAAGAAATTTTATATCAAATCTCTTGTATTGCTACCCCACAACAAAATGAGATAGTGGAAAGAAAACACAAGCATCTTCTTGAGATTGCAAGAGCTTTTGTGTTTTAATCTAATGTCCCTAAAATCTAATGGAAAGAGTATATGCTTACAACAATCTTCCTCGTCAAAAGGTTACCATCAAAGGTCCTTCAAGGTAAAACACCTTATGAAATACTCTTTGATCACTCGCCTTCTTATCAGTTTTTAAAGTGTTTTGATTGTTTATGTTATGCTAACACTTTAACACAGGGAAGAGGAAAATTTGATCCAAGGGCAACACAATATGTTTTCTTAGGCTATCTTAGCAATCAAAAAGGTTACAAGTTGTTGGAATTAAGTACTAAAAGAATATTCATATCTAGAGATATTCGTTTCTTTGAAAATATTTTTTCTTTTCAACTCTTGATATTTCTTATACCATCTTTCCTACTCTCCAGATAATAGACCATTCCCCAACTCTTTCTGATTCACCTCCACACACACCTTTCCCAGGCCCTAATGCATCACCTATCACTCATGTTTCTTCTTCAACTTATTCCCCTTCAACTTCTACTTCTCCTGCAGTTTTTTCTCCTCCTACAGTGCCTTCAACTCCTCCTCTTAGGAAATCACAGAGAACTAACATTGGAAGCCTTTCTTCTTACCTTAATAATTACTTCTGTAATAATATCTTTCTAAGTAATGTTACTGAATCTTGTTTTGCTACACCTACCACTCTTACCATTCTATGTTTTCATGCTCTTTCTAAACCTAACCAAATCATGCTCACTTCCCTTTCTAATCTCACAGAACCTACTACCTACTCTCAGGCTTGTTGTCATCCTGGATGGATAAAGGCTATGAAGGAAGAGATTCAGGATTTACAATCTAATCATATTTGAGATGTTATTTCTTTGCCTCAAGGAAGAAAAGCATTATCTTGTAAGTGGATTTACAAGGTAAAACAACATGTAGATGGGAGTATTGAAAGATTAAAGGCAATGTTGGTGATTCGAGATGATATTCAAAAGAAAGGAATTGATTTTACTGAAATATTTTCTCCAATGGCTAAAATAACCACAATCAGATGTTTGTTGGCCATTGCAGTCAAGAAAGGCTGGGAAATTTCACAATTTGATGTAAACAATGCTTTCTTGCAAAGGGATTTGCAAGAAAACGTTTACATGAAATTTCCAGCAGGTTTAGAGCCCCCTGCTCCTAATCTAGTTTGCAGATTAAAAAAGTCTTTATATGGTTTAAAATAAGCTTCTAGGCAGTTGTATGTAAAGCTTGCAGGGGCTCTAGGTTTCAAATGTTATTCAGCCTCACTCAATGATTACTCACTCTTTTTCAAATAGACAGCAACCTTGATTTCTATAGTTTATGTTGATGATATTCTTATCACAGGTGATGACTATACAAAAATTGCAGCTCTTAAAGTGTTCCTTCATTCAGAATTCAAAATTAAAGATCTAGGTTCCCTACATTATTTTCTAGGTATGGAAATTTTGAGGGAAGACCAAGGGATTATTATTAGCCAGAAAAAGTATACCTTGGAGCTCTTGCAAGAATTTGATGTATCAAATCTGGCTTCAGTTTCATCACCTATGGATTCATCTACGAAATTATCTGCAAGATCAGAAAATCCTCTTTCAAATCCCACTATTTATAGACACCTTGTTGGAAAATTTAATTACTTGACTCATACTAGACCAAATTAATCTTTACTTGTCTTAAGTTTAAGTCAGTATATGCAGAATCCTAGTATGGATCATTTTAATGCTGCACTAAGGGTCTTGTGTTACTTGAAGAAATGCCCTTCTCAGGGTATATTTCTCAATGCTTCACCAAGATTTTCTCTCACGACCTTTTGCAATGCGGATTGGGCTACATGCCGTGATACTCGTCGCTCCGTCAGTGAGTTCTTCATCAGCTTGGGGGGATTCCCTGTTTCTTGGAAATCCAAGAAACAAACTTCTATTTCTTTATCATTTGTTGAGGCATAATATCGTTCCATGAGGCACCTCGTTACTGAACTTACATGGTTGACCCAACTTCTTTCAAATCTCTCAGTTCCTCCTCCGATTCCAGTTTCCATCAACTCCGATAGCCAGCCAGCCTTCATATTGCTCGAAACCCTGTGTTTTATGAGAGGACGAAACATGTCGAGTTAGACTGTCATTTTGTTCGCCAACAATATTTCTCAGGTTTAATTTCACTTTCCTTTGTGCCATCAAAGGATCAGCTTGCGGATATATTCACCAAATCTCTATCAGGACCTTCTCATCACCATCTTCTCGCAAGTTGGGTGTCACTCCAATCTCCTCCAACTTGATTCACACATCTCTTCTTCCAATAATTTGAGGTCCAAAAATGAAGAAGAAGAGAAACATTTAGAGGACAAAGGAATGGAAGAAGATGAAAAGCTAAGTCAACATCGAAGTCTTTTATGTGTCTGAGATAGCACGTGGAATGCATCACAACCGTTGAAGGAAATCACTGATGGATCTAATCTGGGCCATTAATTTTAGCCCCAATGACAGCTGTATAAAGAAGCTTCTCAACTCACGTGAGAAGCACACATAGAAACAAATTATGTTATTTTGTTATATACTTGACCAATAAGAATAGCACAAATATGTATAGAATTTTGCTTTTCTTTTAATATATTATTCATTAGATACTTGTATAAAGAGTAGTGAACACATACATTATATAAAGAGTAGTGAACACATACAGATTTCAATACACAGAAAATTTCCCAAAATCATCTCTATCAATTTCTACAGTGTCCTTGTTTAGTCGTAATCTTGGTCGGGCTAAGTTCTATTACAGGGGTATTATCTATGGGGATATTGTTGGTTTGTAGAATTGCATAGGGAAGTTTAACTGACAGGGGAGGGGGTCTTGTTGCTTAGGGAAAATGAATTTCTCTTGTCACCTTGAATGTTTTGTTTGAAGGAAGGGTCGGGTAGTCGATATTCGACGAGACTTTTATCTCATTCGATCAAGGAATAGTTCTCATGGTTGGAGTTTTTCTGCAGAGTGAATTGGGTCTTGGAGCCAGAATTGAGAGTCATTAGCCGTGAAGATGAGAATTGACAATCGATTGAACAAATTGGTGTTCGTTAAAGCTGCAATCTAATGTTACCCATAGTTTAGGAAATCAAACAAGATTTGCTGTTTTGAAACTGTAGAATCATAATTCACTCTAATCAGCAAATGTTTTCAAATGAAACACGTCAATCTTTTTCAAACAACTTGTGCCAATATTATTTCAATCAAATACGTTCGCGCTGACTATTATTAGGTGTACCGAAGCGACAACTTGTCTTTTTCTCTATCGATACCCGTTAACTTTTGTGGGGTGTTTTGTACGGAACAAATCATTTTTAAAATAATATTTTTTTTATTTTTCCATATTTGGTTAAACAATATTTTTAGAAAACATTTCCTCTAAAAAAATAAAGAAAATGACTTTTTTTTAGAAGTATTAAACTTTTTTCCCACGTTTGGTTAGACAGTGTTAAACTTTTCTTTTCATCAATACAAGTTTCAAGATAGCTATTAAAATATTCATGCAAACTAGATATATGATAAAGTCAGGTGTTTCACAAATCAAACTCAAGCTAATCCGTTTTTGCATGAAATTAATCAAGGTATTGCAATGTGATTAGTTATTCTTCTTTGCACTGGAAATTAAAATTGCTCCATCTATAGTCAACATAAAAATAGTCGATGGCTAATTAATATACATTCGATTCACTGCACAACATATTGTTGGCTTTGGTATGTATATACTAATTATTTGCAAATAATGAAATAATATTTACAAATCAACGATCGTTTTTTATATTTTGTTTCTCAATTTAACTTCAACTTTTTCAAATATTAAGGGCTATTTCAAGTGAAATGGTGATTTACTTACAAAATTTTAACTCTTTTTTTTCAAGTGAAATTCATGTCCAAATACAATTTCTTCTTCCAAGTTCCAAATGCTTCTTTTCAACTTTAGACGCTGGTTTTTTTCCCTTCAACTTCAACCAAGTATTGTCCAAACGGTGCCTCAAAAAAATACTCAATTTTCTTCTAGACCCTGCAATAAAACAGAAAGTTCTTATTTGTCAATCGACTGGCATCGCCCTTCACTCCAAAATTCCTCAAAGAAACCAAGAAAAGATGAAAAAAAACTAACCCAACTTTGCATAACTTCATATACCAAATTTATGAAATGTTGCTCAAAATTTGAGTGCAATATTTTCTTAAAGTATTAATTATATAGGATTTTGCTAACCTTTAACATATTGCATCCATCTTTTGTTTTCCTCAAAATACTCTTTTAAACACATTTCCATCTTTTTAATAGTTGGGACTTTTTTGTCTTTCAAGTCTATTCTTTCTTGGTTGAAAGGGTCAATATTATCTACAACTTGCATGAAAATTGAGTGGTAGGTTCGACGTATCAATCACTTCTCTTTTACTTGCCCATCTTTTGAGGTCCACTCCACAACCAAAAAGCAATAAAGATAGGAAAGAATAAAATAGCAAAATTCCTTTTGATTAAGATAGAAAAGGGGTAAAATCTTACTGCCACCAAGTGTTTATATCAAATCAATAAAAATATAATATGCATTTAAATGTTTAAATTATCACTTAATTATAATGAATTAATGTGTATTAATTTCACTTTTACTTTACTACGGTAACTTGAAACGAAAGTATGCCTTGAGATCCCTTAGTTTCCACTACTTAAACCTAATATGCTAAAAGTGATAAGTAAAAATAACTTTTTGTATAATGAATAAGTAAAAGTGTACGGATAATAAAGTATTTCTAAATACAACTTTTGATTTAGGCCACGTGTGCATTACTCACCTTGATCAAGTGTTGTTTTCTTTATCTCTTTGCAATAATGGTGTAGTAATAATTTACTATTTTTAGTACATATAAGAGAAAGAAAAAGTTGGCCATTTGAGAAATTAACTCGAACAATAAAGTGAAACAGGGGAACAATTGCTTACTGTCGAAAATCGAGGTTAAGAGAAGGGGCATTTGAATCAGCAATTGCAGCAAGAGCAGCATTAGAAAGGACCATAGTGGTTCCTTGTTTTGTTGGCGTAGAAGCTAGCGTTTGTGCCCTGTCAACAATCTTGATCTGAATAGTCTCTCCTGGTTTACAAGCTTTGGGCAAAACAGAGCTAATGCAACTGATCAAATACTGTCTTCCACAGGCAGCTCCATCATCCCAAATCCCTTCACCAGCTGCTGCAAAGAAGTTGCTTGATGGGAATTGGGTTGAATCACTCCCAAAACATGCACTAGCTGTTTAGTAGAATGGGAAAAAAAAATGAGAGGAGATATATATCATTCAGAATGAAATATAAGCTTGCACTCCGATCCTACTATATGCGGGATTCTAGAAATTGGATCTTGCAATTTTGCAAAGAGGCTATTTTCACCGCTTAAACCATGACTAGCTCTTCTAGACACAGGATGACAACTCTTATTGTTGCGTCGAGGGTTACTTTATTTCATAATGAGAGGCAAAGAAGATTTTAGTTAGTTTTCTTGAAAGAAAAAAATAAACTTACGCGTGTATGGTGGGCTATACTGGCTTGCTGTTCCTAAATCAGCTTGAGATGCATAAAAGATTTGACAGAATATTAGGAAGAAGGACAGCCATTGTAGAAGAAGAGGTGAAGGGCTTGACATCCTAAATGATTAACAATATTAGGGGGGAAAAAAAGAAATTATAAATGATGAGGTTCACAGTTCACACCAAAAAAAGGAGGGTGGGGGGTACGTAGAGTTTACTCGAATCCTTATTCAAAGTCAACGATATTTGTTATTAGTTCTAACTACTTTTGATTGGTCGAAGGAAGCTTCTCTTTTCTCGTTTATTTCTCAACTGTATTACTAGTACTAAAACTTTCTAGAATTTGAAGGTCTCTCTCCCTTATTGACAAGGAAAATACAAGTTTGGCAGAATTAATCATATATTTAAGTACTAGAAAAGAAGGACATGGCACGATTAATTTAATTTCAAGTTAACTAAGGAATAGATTTTACATAAAATTTTATATTTTGTATCAAATTAAGAATATGACATGACATTCTAAAATAGCTAATTTGATTCATAGAACATATTAAAATGTAATGATCTAATTTCAAATACCTTTTCTTAACTTTCTCTTCGTAACATTGATTTTCTTTGTGATTTATAAAATTATATTTATCTCTTCGTTTTGATTTTTTTTGTAACAACTTGAAGTCATGAATTGTATTAAGCTCGTATATTTATATTTGTCATTTAATTTTTTGGTCTAAGAACAAATATTCTGCTAATTAAAAAATCTTTATGAATTCACTAATTAAACAAATGAGTATATTAGTAAAGATAACATAATAAAATCATATTTTTTAAATTAATAATGATAATGAGTTAAAATTATAAAAAAAAATTAAAATAAGTAAAGTAAATGTAACATCGTAAACCGCAACAAAAATTAGTGTTATAAAGCAAAATATAGAGGGAGATTTATGAAATTATCCTTAATATAATTAACATATTTTGAAGTGTCATGTCATACTTTTGATATATATAAAATACAAATTCAAGTGAAATGTACTTTTTAATTAGCTGTCAAAGTTGGATAAATTTAATGTGATAAAAATAGAAAAATAACTTTTCTATAATAAACTTTTAAATTGGATAATTTTTATGTGGTTAAAAATAGAAAAGTAATTGTATGTGATAAAATTCAAGTTTAAATAAATTTTACATAACAAAAAATAGAAATTGTAACATCTTGAACTTTCGGACTAAGATTTAAATCGTTCTAAGTGTTGGGTTCGAAATTGAGAGGACGTCATGCGGAAGCTATTAATTGCAAACCATCAAGACGTTACTAAAAGTCTAAAAAAAACATAATATTGTTATGTGGTTCAGCCAATTGACCTACATATGAAAAACTAAATTAAAAGGCATAAAATTTATGGGCGAATAACTTCTCATAAACAAGACTCTTTTGATGACTACATTGTGGTGTATTGTATATGAAAAGTAAAGATCTTTTATTTATAGAAGTCCAAAACTTCTCCTTAAAGAAAGAATTCACCAAATATGAAAGAGTTCTTTTCCGACAAGAAAACCTTTTCCACCAAGAAAATCTTTTCGAGGTAAAATACAATTATGGTATAATTCAGATAAAGTAGAAAATTCAGGGCAAATCCTAACAAATCTCCCATTGGCCTGAATTTTCTGACAAATTTAATTTTCTCCTTCTTCTTCTTCTTCACATCATCTTCATCACTGCTACTTGTCATGCTAAAAATAAGATTTAAAATATTGTGGTTAAAAATAATTTTTAAATATTTTATTTTTATTTTTAAAGATGCAGCAGCAGGTATGTTTAAAATATGGTTGAAATTTGAAACTCCTTCTCCACATATAGTATATGGATAAAAATCTCCATTATCATCAAATTCTTTGTAACTTGATCTGGAACCGCCTTAAACCTGTCTTCAACCTCGTTCAATTATTGGACTGTTGGATCATTGGACTCATTGGATCGTTGGCTCTGATACCACTTGTTGGGTTTGAAATTAAGAGGGCGTCATGCGGAAGCTATTAATTGCAAACCATCAAGGCGATAATCAGATGACACATAAAAATATACTAAAAGTTTAAGAAAAATATAATATTATTATGTGATTCAGCCAATTGGCTTACATATGAAAAATTAAATTAAAAAGCATAAAATCTATGAGAGAATAATCTCCCCCTAAACAAGACTCTTTTGATGACTACATTGTGGATGTTATTGTGTTGTGTATGAAAAGTAAAGATCTTCTATTTATAGAAGTCCAAACACTACTAAACAAACCCTGATAAGCGACGGTCAAAAGCAATGTTGTCCGTCATTTTTTTGGCCAAAATCGATGAAAAAGTGATGGACTCACTTTTGTGGAAAAGTAATTAGTCGCTTTTCCAAAAGCGACAGACAGCATCACTTTTCCAAAAGCGACGGACATCATCGCTTTAAAAACGATGGACATCAACGCAAATGTAAAAGCCACGACTTCTTTTTACTATTTTCTAGAAAAGCGACGGACAAATGAGTCCCTGTCCATCGCTTTTCTGCATTTTTTTCTGCTGCAGAAATCTGCATTTTCAATATGCACCACCTGCTATTTACAAAACTAATTCAAATACAGCTCAAACCAGCACTAATTGTTGTCACAACATTCATAAAGCAACTACAACATCAACAAGAAACTAAATATAAAGTAAAACATTCATTAAACAGATAAAAGATCCACCCGAAGGACCTACAACGTGTTTCAAAACTTAAAAGAAGTTTAAAATTATAAAGAAAGTGTCAAAATGCTAATGCAAACTAAAAGAAAGTCAATCTAAGCGGTACTCTCCACAAACTCCTCTCAATCACTAGGCTATATATTCACTTTCTTTGATAGATTCGACGGTCTTGCACATATCTTTATCTTTCTCCATGCGTTGTCTCTCAGAATCTGCCAAGGCATAAGTTGTGCGATCTGCCGTTACCTCATGACATCTGTATGCAAATTTACATTAAAATATATAAAGAAAATCATAAGTATTAAATAAAATCATAATCATAAGTATTAAAGAAATTAAAATCATAATCATAAGTATAAATAAATTTATATACTAGTCCAGATTCTCTCAATCTTCGTCCTCACTTGTTTCATTTTCATCAGTCTCCCATTCTTCCTCATCAGTTATTTCATTTTCATCGTCCCATTCTTCCTCCTCAGTTATTTGTCCCTCAAGATTTGCGATGGCAATCAACTCATCATCAAAAACTTCTTCTAATATGCGTTGAGGATGTTCTAGATTATTTTCCAACTCAGCATCCACTGCTTGATGAACAACTGCAACATTATTTTGGTATGCCACATCTAACACATTTTCAATCTTAATCCTACCCACAGACTTAGTTTTTATGACCACCCAACAATCAACCTTATCTATGCACAACAAATATGGAGCGTAATACACCTGCTTAATATTTTGTGCAATGATAAAAGGATCATAGCGATCATATTGTCTCGTGTGCTTTACTTCAATTATATTATGTTGTTGATTCACCCTGCTACCTCTATGTGAAGGATCAAACAACTTACACCGAAATAACACTATCTTTGTTTTTGGCCAACCAGGATACCTAACTTCAATAATCTCTTGTAAGACACCATAATATTCAACAGTTTGACCATTACCGTCGACATCACCTTGAATGCAAACTTCGCTATATATGGCATCATTCCCATATGCTTACAAATTTGTTGTTAAGTGTACATTGAGATGTTTCATTAGTTTAACACTTACATAAAAATGTTATAGGTTTATCGGTATCGGGTTATTATGTTAATGATTTTTAATCAATTTTGTAAACTTACATAGATATGCTATATTAAGAAAATATTTACCATCTATAGCAATACCATTTTTTTCACTGGACACTTATAATACAATTTTAATACATATTGCAGAGAATAATTTATAAAACACATATAATACAAGTTTTATTTATGAATAATATGTTGGGTATTTTCCCTGTTTTCTAACCATAATTGGTTATTCCTTTTTGTAAAAGGAAAGCACAAATCTTCCATAATTTCCTAGTCCTTTTTCTTATAGGAAAAGGTTTATGACTCTATAACTAGAGGCTCATTCTTCCTAACTTGGTAGTATCCACAATGTAGTCTTAAGGGCTTTGAGAGTTTTATTTAGGGGGAGAATTTGTGAGTCACAAGTGTTACGGTGTCACTTGTGTGAACCTTCTTTTTATTCTGAGTGAATTTTGTGAGGTTGTTTCTCTCGATATTGTATACTCTCTTTTAAATAGTGGATTGCTCATCTCCTTTTGTGGATGTAGGTTGATTGACCAAACCACGTTAAATTATTGTGTCTCTTGTGGTATATTTCTCGTTTGTCTTCTTACGTGACGTCTTTCGAGGATTGCTTCGTTAGCTTTCGCATGACACCTGATTATTTCGGTCCTAACAAGTGGTATCAGAGCGATGTTTAAAGATGGGTGTTCATCTTAGCGGGTCCAGTTCTAGCCGCAACCTACTTTAACCGTAATGAAAAATTTTATTTGAGAAATTTTATCGGAGTGTTAATCCGTGTAGAGACAAAGATTTAATGGAGGAGATTCGGAGATGGAGATGCATCTGTTGAAGATTATGTGAAGAAGTGGAGCAAATTTATTTTGTCAGAAATTCAGGTCAAGGGGGAGAATTGTTGGGTATTTGCCCTGTTTTCTAACCATAATTGGTTATTCCTTTTTGTAAAAGGAAAGCACAAATCTTTCATAATTGCCTAGTCCTTTTTCTTATAGGAAAAGGTTTATGACTCTATAACTAGAGGCTCATTCTTCCTAACTTGGTAGTATCCACAATGTAGTCTTAAGGGCTTTGAGAGTTTTGTTTAGGGGGAGAATTTGTGAGTCACAAGTGTTACGGTGTCACTTATGTGAACCTTCTTTTTATTCTGAGTGAATTTTGTGAGGTTGTTTCTCTCGATATTGTATACTCTCTTTTATATAGTGGATTGCTCATCTCCTTTTGTGGATGTAGGTCGATTGACCGAACCACGTTAAATTATTGTGTCTCTTGTGGTATATTTCTCGTTTGTCTTCTTACGTGACGTCTTTCGAGGATTGCTTCATTAGCTTTCACATGACACCTGATTATTTCGGTCCTAACATAATACATTTATCACACACTTTAATACACTTATAATACATTATGCCAGTTTCTTACCAAACAAGTATTATACATTTTAACACACTTATAATACATCTATATTGCATGCATAAGTTAATTTTAATACATAGTGCAGATTTATCATAGTATTGCTATAGATGGTAATAAATAAAAAGTATCGCTTAAAACAGTAATTATTTATTGAAAAGTATTCACCCAAGTAATTTTTCCTTTTAATTAATGGTTATAATTATATTTTTATCTCTAATTATATAATAATGACTTTAGATTTTAAATATGTACCTAGAGAAAGTAGTAGTTTGTTAGGTGCCAATCGCGGTTAGAGATTTTGGGTCGTGACCGATCCGATCCACAAGTAATACGATTATCTAGCTTGCAATGGCCTGCCTATTCATGTTTGTCCATCTTCCTCTACATATATCATTTTTATTCAGAGCTAAAGATTTACATTCACCTAAATATTGGTTTCACTCGTTTGAGGATGGACGTACTCAATAATTGATTATGCATTAGTAACAAGCAAAGTAGCTAGCTATGATGGTCCACATAACATGAACCTTAGACATAGAACTAAATTGATATATTGAGGACACTAAATCCTTTGCAGACATCATTCTAGCAGATAATAAGATGAGGTGATTCAAATACAACATAAAAACAATACATCATTTCAAAACAACATTCCAAATAGACAGTACGTCAATTATAACGTACGTACGTCCACGCATTAGTCCATGACATAGAACTAATTATTAAGTTGATTGAGGACATACAATATATAATAATTCAAATCATCCTAAGCAATTCTTCACCAACTTTGGTAGAGCGATACAACTGCTCAACGTGTTGGCAAACATAGGCTGATGCTGAAATGTATCTTTTCATTAGCTCCCTCGCAGTGTCATCTGAAACAATATAATATTATGTAAGTTGAAAAGGAATAACTAAGACAAAACTATATATCTGGTGAAATTAAAGTTACCATTGTTACGATGCATACCAACGAATTAAATGGGACAAGTTACAAACGCATACTAGTACGTACTAACCATCATCATCAATCAAGTTAAGGAAGTCAGTTTTGTCCATCATCCAACATAGACAGCTTTCTTAATGTTTTCCCCATGGTATGCACCAAAAACCTCATCATATGCTTCCCTAAGTGGAGGAACTAGAGAATCTCCCCTGTCAAATTAACCATATAAGGACGTTAACATGCTTAATTCCAAGCAAGTTATGATCGGCTATAATTGTTTACTTGGCAAAATCTCGTTATATGGACTTATAATTTGAAGTGCTAGATTTGAAAATTAAAATTTTTGTAATGAAGAGAAAAAACTTTTTTTTTTCGTCCTTGTTCCACAATATACTCTCTTGCAAGGATTTCCTGGAAAAACACCCTTAGTAGATCTGTTCCGCGCTTCATCCTGAGATGGAATCTTGTATGGCTGCTGTTTTCTCTTGCGAGACCATTTGTAATTTCATAATCCAGCATAACCTCCACCGTATTGTATTTCTGGGAAGCTTCTTCCAGATCATTGGCCTAGCAATTGAAAATATGTTAGATACATAAAAGAAGAAACTAAACTACCCAATCAATTAAGGGAAAGTTGGACTTTTAATTTGTTCCAATAAACTATTTAGTTTAATTACAGACTCTATCAAGGATAGAATGTGTTTGGCCTACTTTCTTGTTTAGTCCGAATGTGCAACTCTTTAATTTTAACTTTTCATATGACATGTTTAAAACTACAAGATTAAAGGGCACTTTGGTACATTTGATATATTTTTAATTTATGATCACAAGATTCAAAAGTCTTATGTACTTTCTTAAACTTCATATCAAGTCAAAATAGGCCAAACAAATTGAAACATGCTATATAGCAGGGGAAATTGTGTCGCATCAAAATGTAATTAAAGGATAATTAAAATACATTATTTTCCCCAAGTACCTTATTTTGAACTTCAACAGCAGCAAACTTGAATGCACCCTCAAAAGAGGATACAAATTGAGCTCCGAGGCGTGCGGCACGAACAAGCAGCTGAAGGTCTAGTGTAGGGTTCTCAGATGTTAGGGCTTTCTCAAGCTCTTCCATCACTTCCACTATGCCTCTCATTGGATTTCCTTGTGTAGCCATGGAAGATGTTTGGTGTTGCATATAACTTACATTGTCAAACCTATTTTCAATAAAATTAAAGCCTACTCTCTCTTTATATATAGATATCTACAACAAGACATGTCTTCTCCTTCTTTATCTACTCGGGCATGATTATGCTGTCAATTAAATAACTTACTAATTCCAGCTCAATATTTAACACCAAACAATATTATTTCAAAATAATAATAATTAAATTGGACATAATTTGACAAATTTATAAAATCAACTCATTTAATTCATATTATAATCACTTGGATCACATATATTTCAAATTGTATAGATTTTTAACCCATAAAATATGGACAAGTATGAATAAGATATAAATATTTATATTTTACTAGAGTGAAGGGTCAAAACACACCTAAATTATCTTTTTGATTTTGAGGTTCATACCTAAACTATTGAGAGTGTGATTTTTCTAGAGTAAATTCTCTGAATAATCATCGATGTTTGAGAAATTGCTTTAAAATATCATTTTTGTTTCTTTTAAGACTACAATATCACCCAACTATCTCTATTTTTCTCAAAATATATTTGACACTAAAAACACCCTTCGCTCTCCTAATTAGATGCCATGTCACAATAATATTTTTATTTAATAGTAATTTTCTAAACTCATTTAAACCAACCCTAAATTTAGATTTAATTCCCTAAATGGTCACTCTAGTTTTGAAAATTCTCATTATTTTCTATTTTATTATTGTAATAAATAAAGCAAAAAAGTAAGTTTTGAAAAAGATTCTCAAAACTTGAGTGACCATTTAGAGAATTTACTCCAAAATGATATTACAAGAGAACTAACGAACCCAACTTTTATTCTGCAAAGAACAAATAGGACAATAGATTTTTTCATGCTTGAAATTTTATAATTTAATTGAAGAAAAAAGGGAGTCGATTAATCTGGACGAACCCAACGTTCATTTTTTTCTTTTTAACCCAAAAAAAAAAGTAATACAAATATATATTTTCATTTTTCAAAAGAGATGAATAACATACTTTTTCATATTTAAAGTTTTACACTTTTAATCGGAGAAAAAAGGGAGTAAAATAATTTGATTAAAACGTGTAAAATAATAATACATTTTGTAAAAGAGATGGATAAAAGACTTTTTCATATTTAAAATTACTAATTCCTAAGCATGAAAATTATTTCTTAATAAATTAATTAATTAATTTTTTTAAAATCAGATTATAATTTTTAGCTAAATGAGTTTGATGAGTTAAATAGATCTATTATTTAGAACAAGAAAGGCTTAATGACATGGCATGTCAACTAGGAGAGAAAGATGCTTTGAGATGTTTAATATTGTTTGAGGAAAATAGTGATAGTTGGGTGATATTATTGTCCTAAATAAAATTAAAAAAATGATTTTTAACCAGAATTTTCAAAATTTAAGTGACCATTTAGGGAATTAACTCTAAGTTTTGGGTTGGTTTAAATGAGTTAAAAAAATTATTATTAAAAAAAAATTAATGTGACATGGCATCCAATTAGGAAAGAGAAGGGTATTTTTAGTGTCAAGTATATTTTGAGGAAAAAAAAGATAATTGAGTGATATTGTAATCCTAAAAGAAATAAAAATAATATTTTAAGGCAATTTTTCAAACATGGGTGACCATTCTAAAAATTTACTCGATTTTTCTACCTGAACTATCACTCAATGGTTAGCGAAACACACCTAGACGATGATATCAAATATTTGTCTACAAACGCTTTAAGCATGCTTGGCCATAATTTTTTTATCCGTGTGACATATATTACAACTATATTAGCTGACACATATATAGTGGAAATTAATCCTTTTAAAATCACAACGAAATTGTAGCTCAATAAGGGAAGACAAGTTGAACGATATCGACGTCACGATTGAGACAAAACTACAATTGAGAAGTTGGAGAAGAAGATGTCAACTATGATGAAGAATAAATTAATTTATAGGATGATAATTTTCTTAACCTTTAAATATAACTTTTAACTTAATAATAATTAAGATCAAATTGTTTCCACGTGGAGTACTATCATGTGGAAGAATTTTTAAAAAAAGACTGTAGTTAGTACACACTATCAAATATTAGTCGAGGTGTATTTCATTAACTACTGGATGATAATTCAAGTAGAAAACTCACACTCCCTTAATTCAAATATAAAACAAAAAAAAATTAAATATATTTTTGACTCTTCACTCATTTTACTAAAATACTGCTCATTTTTTTATCTCTTGCTTCCACCAGACATATTTTACAAACTTAACTGGTAATGTCCCCATCATTTTCAACTTGCAATTGAAATATTAGATTAGTTTAAATCTTTATCATTTTGAAGACATAATTTACCCAACTCTCTTTTATTTTGTTTTCTTAAATTGGAGTAAAAGACAAAGAAGAATAAAAAGAAAAAGAACGGATCAGAAATAAGAAAGTGTATGGAACAATGAATATCTGAATATGTCACTTTTACCACTTTGCTATTTCATTTTAGGTGTCTTAATTTTTTTCTTCTACCCTGATATCCAGAGTTTAAGAAAGAAAAAAATTGTGATAAAAAATATATATTTATAATTAATTGAAAGATTAAATATATATATGCTAAGTCATTTATTCAAAATTAATATTCTCTTATCAATTTACGTCCGTCTATTCTTTTACTGGATTTATTTGAGAAGATTTTAATTTAAGCATTTTTAATTTTTACTGAATTTCTTAAACGAATATCTTGTAAATATGTACTACAAGAATGTATTAACAAATCTACTCTCAACTTTGTTTTGATTGCCTTTATTTTTTCCCTAAGGAAACAAACAAAAATGATATTGTAAAACATGTTTCTATATATGTATGATGTGTAAAAAGTTTATTATTAAAATTGATTTTCAATTAACTAGAAAGTTCTGCGACTAGAAAATATTTTTCAAATTTTTTTGACCAACCAAATACAAGAAAATTGAAAAATATTTTCCAGAAAACATTTTCCTCCATACCAAACACACTCTAAGTCGGACCAATTTGTATTTTAGCTGAATCACTGATTCCGCTCAAAATTTAGATTTGGAATTAAGTATCCAGTATAGTTTAGATTTGTTATTAAGTTATATTCACATTATTGTATATAGATTAAATAATTATTAAATATCAAAAAAAAAAAAAACTCAATATATTCATACTTACTAAAAAAAGTTAACTACATTGATTATTAAATATTTTAACAGTGAAAGACTAAAACTTATTTTCCATTGTCAATGTATTTAAATTAAACATCTGATTATAAATAAATTTAAATATTTGATAACAAAGAGATTCGCGATGCACCTGTGCCATAGTTAAAGGTTTAAATTTTTTTGGCTTTAAGAAATTAAAGTGGATTAAAATTATCTTTTACTTATATTTATATGAGTGGATTACAATCTAATCTAATTTAATTAGCTTAATTTATTTTTCTCACCTAAATCTAATTCAATTGCTCATTTGCCATCATTAAACATAATTATCTCCTGTTGTAAAACTAAACTCAGAATAATATAACTATAAAGATAAGAAGACAAGATATGTAGATAAAGGAGAGAACTTTTCCTCTATTCAAGTGTATTCAAGTATATACAAGTATATCTTACAATGGTGAATAACATCCCTATTTATAAGTTGAGAAATCATTCCAAAGGTCACCAACGTACATTAAGAGCCAAATTGATAGATACATTCTTTATCCACAAAAGGTTCATGTAACCTAGGGAATATGTATGGACATCCATTCATTGAATATGTATTTCATAACACTCCCCCTTGAATGTCCGTAGATAATGTGTCTTGTTAAAACCTTACTAGGAAAAACCCAGTGGAAAAAAGCCTAGTGAAGGAAAAAGAGTACACACATCTAGTAATACGCCTTGAGTGCTGCCTCATTAAAAACCTTACCAGGAAAATTCAATTGGGACAAAACCTTGGTTAAGGGAAAAAGAGTACATCGCGTATTTTACTCCCCTTGATGTGAACATCATTTAACCTCTCGGAAATGACGCATTCCAATCTTGTATACTAGCTTCTCAAATGTTGAGATTGGTAATACTTTAATGAAGAAGTCTGCAAGATTACCACTTGAACGGATCTGTTGAACTTCTATCTCGCCATTTTGTAGAAGATCATGTGTAAAGAAGAACTTTGGTGAGATGTGCTTTGTTCGGTCTCCTTTGATGTATCCTCCCTTCAGTTAAGCTATACATGTAGCATTATCTTCGTATATGGTGGTTGGAGTATCCTTTTTCAAAGAAAAACCACACATCTCTTGAATATGATGGGCTATTGATCTCAACCAAACACACTTTCGACTTGTTTCATGGATGACTATTATTTCTGCATGATTTGAAGAAGTGGCTTCACATGTAAACAAATAGTCCGTCTTTCTAATGCCTTCTTGTTGGAAATGAGTCGTTGAATCTAGCCAATAAACTTACTGAATGGTCAAGTATTATTGGCAAAGTACATTAGTGCCCTGATTGCACTGAGATATGAAGTTTCATCACCAAGAAGCACTTCATTCTTCCCTTGAGATCGAAATAGATCTTTATTTATGTCAAGTGATCGCACAATCATTGGAATACTCAATGGAATCGCTTTAAAACCTTATAAATCCTTCAAGAATTTTCATATAACAGTCACTGTCTAGCTAATACATGACAACCATTCATTTATATTTATTCAAGCTTTTTAGTATTGCCAGACTGAAAGAAACCTCATTGCATCCACCACAGGAGAATACGTCTCCCTACAATAATGTCAGGACCAAAACCCTTTATGCCCAAGGCACAAGCCGTACTTTATATCTTGCGGTTATTCTTTTTGCACAATGACTCATTTGTACCCCACTGACGTTATATATTGAGGTCTTTGGACTAAAGTCCAGACCATCACTTTTTAAGTGAAATAAAATATACTTGAATCTAGCGTATTTTTATTTGGCCAATAATTTATCTGTCCATATTATTGAAAGATTTAAATTTAAGATCCTCGTACCATTTATAATGGTGAGCGCTACATTATATCAAAGAAACCGTCGACGGTCATTTGATATCGATTCCATTATGACATAACATATCGAGATCGATCTCTTCTTTTTCATCATTTTCAGGTACCTGAATCTTTGCCAAGGTTTTATGAAGAGTTATGTCATGGTGCTCTTTTAAAGCACTTGCCTCATTACCATGACCATCTTGATCATTTGTTTCTCTCCTTCTTCAAGGAGTTTTACTTTTGAAATCGATTAGTCTATCATGCTTTAGGCATGCCATAGACCCTGTCCTTCAAGGACTTCTTATTGGAGCTTTTACAGTTGAATTATGGTATAGGGTCAGCAAATACATTTGGCAATTAATTTACAATATTTTGCAATTGAATTATCTCTTGAACTTCAAGTTCACATTTTCTTTATATGAGGATCTAGATAATTCATTCCATCCATTTCAGTTGTTAATCATATCTTCTCCTAATGTTAGGAAATCTAACATTCACCCCAATCTTATTTGGGAATCCATCTTTGTGCATGGTGGAACAATTAAATCAAATACCGCACATTTAAATTTTTAGATGGATATTTGGCTCCTGACCCTGAACCAACAATAGGAGAACCTTATTGGTTTGATGCATACAAGTGCTGCTGCATTAAAATAACATCTCATACCAAATTTTTTTTGGGAGATTTGTTCTCATAACCAACAGGTTTAGCTATAATTGGAGACATACAATTTCTGCTAAACTAACCAGCATTATCAACTTTTATAGTTTGGAACCATGCTCTTAATTTAACAATTTGAGCAAATAACCTTGCAAAAATTAAATTGCAAGTTGATAGCAAAGCGCATGTGACCAACCATAGATGCATCTGATTTCATGGCAGGTGAACGGGCCCATATTCACCTTGTTATATGTTCCAAAAATTTAGGGAAAATAATTCCAACCTTAGCTGGTATAATGTTTAACTTTTTGAGAACAAGTAGCACAAGAGAATTCTTGAAGAATCTTATATTTCTTCACTATAATCACTTGAATTCTCAACTATTTTTGCATCACATTTGAACTGGGATGGCCAACCGGTCATGCCAACAAATATTTATTTATGTAAACTTCTAATTTACTATTGCATGTGATTTTATCACCATGCCATATCTGTGTACTACAAAACAAGAAGAGAAGACGGGTAACCTTTTGCATAAATATTTATAACCCGCTTCGATTGTAGTAATATGAAGATATACAATCTTCCCATAATTTACAGTCTCAATATAATTTATTTTTAATCAATGCCTTTGAAACTTAAGAAATTTCTTTTGAGACTTACTACAACAACTTCATTCCTCCGTGTAGTAACACATTAGCTCTTTTAAAGTTTTACCACATATTTTATAACACCATACATATGGTAAACATCTCCTTTTAGGGAGAAAGTTATTTTCATTATTGTCATGATCAAAGCTTTTATAGACAAGAATGATTTCTAAGCTTTTATAGACAAGAATGATTTCTTACTTTTACCCTTCAGTAGATCATGATAAGACATGCTACAATGCCAATGACCTTTTATACCAAAATAAAATTTATTTATTTCTCTCAAACCTCCCGTAGAGGTGAGTTTTGGTATTTATCCAACCTTACATAAGCATGTCCTTATTCATAATTTTTATCACATCTTGACACATTCATTTCCAAGAATGGTCGAGCATCTATAATGCTTATCACAAGTCTCATTCTCTTCAAGGAATGGATTAATCATTGTTTGTGCTTCATAAATTTAATATAAGCCCATTGTCATCAATTGTCATTTGTCATATCTATATGACCCACCTCAACATCACTTTGAAAGGTTAAGTGTATCACCACTTTATATTTCTTTATTTTGATGGAGGATTTATAAAACTTATCAAATTATGTCGCATGACAACCGCATGCCTAATGACATTTGATATCTTTGATGACAAAAAGTACCTTCACATTTTGAAGGACTATTTGGAGAACGTAACCCATAGTGTTCTTCCATTGATTATTATCAAAATAATGATATTTTATCTTCTTCTTTTTTCATGTCCACAATCATTTGTACAACCATAATAGTGTTTTGGTCATCTTTCATACTTATCATATACTACTACCATATTCACTTCATGGAATGGAGCATATTCAATGTGACAGGCTTCACAATTTTATCAAAATTGTGTTGGTACTTTAACCATACATCTTTTTCATATGTTTGGCCATATTTGCTGGGAGTTGAACCCAATTATCACAATGATGACCATTTTTATTTTATCCCTTCATACCCATATTTATACATTCAACCAGTTGTCTTCTTTCAGACATATTATGCACTGCTACCACATTCACAAAAGAGAATGGAGCAAATCAATTGGGTGGATTTCATGACTTTGTGCCTTTAGTCATCATTATACCATCACTATGGTGCATTAGAACTTAATTCCAATGCCTTACCCATATATAAGAGTGTTAAGCCATAAATCAATGGGACTTGAACCCAATATTTTTATTATCATAGTGCATCAGGACTTAAACCTGATGTCTTACCCTTGTGAGTGCGATGAAATTTGAATCCACCGTCTTACCATAAAACATTTTATCATTATGGTGCATCAAAACGATCACCTGATGTTTTACCCTTAACAAATGACATAATAGGCCAATAGATTTTTCATATTTTTATTGATTAAAATAACATCATCATACTGCCAATCACAATCATGAATTATTTTATTAATACAATATAAGTGCAAGCAATTTTCTAGTAACAAAATGAAAATAGTGTTAGCACAAGATTTATGAAATAATTATTACTTATTGGACTACTGAAAGTCTCATATAAGACTTGATAGTAAACAAAATAATGTTGTCAGTCTCAAGAACTTATTATAACTGTTATTAGTAAAAAGAAGGATTATTGAGCATCACATTTTTTAAGTAACTAATGTAAAATGAGATGAAAATCATATACGAAATAAGCTTATTGTTGGTGCATAAATGCGATAAGCATAATTTTCTGGATTTAGCATAGTAAATCACTTATTTTCATAACATCTTTGAATGAGAACCATAAAGGTAACCATGTCATATTTGATAACCTTGACATGTGACATGAATAATCAAACAATCGGTAGTGTTACTTAGAGTTAAAGAAAATAAAATTCATACCTAAATGGAATATTATAATTTGTTAACAAAGATTAGCAAATCAGTAACATATACCTTTTGATTTCTTTGTAGTCTGACCGAAAAAGAAAATTACCTCAATTCCTTTAGGAGAAAGATTAGATGCCAACTCAATCGGTTAGAGTCTCGTGCTGATAACGTGTTGTAAAACTAAACTCAAAATAATATAACTATAAAGATAAGAAGACAAGATATGTAGATAAAGGAGAGAATTTTTCCTCTATTCAAGTGTATTCAAGTATATACAAGTATATCTTACAATAGTGAATAATATCCCTATTTATAGGTTGAGAAATCATTCCAAAGGTCACCAATATTAAGAACCAAATTGATAGATACATTCTTTATCCACAAAAGGTTCATGTAACTTAGGAAATATGTATGGACATCCATTCATTGAATATGTATTTCATAACATCTCCCTTTTTTTAAGTTTATTTTGTCATATACAAAAACAGGAGCCCAATCACTAGGGGTGTACAAAATCGAACTGCAAATCAAATCAAACCACAAAAAAAAATCGACTAGTGGTTTGGTTTGACTTGATTTGGCATTGAAAAAAAAATCGAATATAATTAATTTGTTTTGATTTTAACTAAAAAAAAAGTTAAACCAAATCGAACCAACCCGATATTACATATATACTATTTTTAAAAATATTTTATACATAAAAATATTTACTGTAATGTAATTATAAATATTTCTTAAACTTTTTCATAGTTTTTATCTTTCGACATATTATTTCAAGTTTAAACTTAGAGTTTCAAATAGTCCAATAAGCTTTATAACCCATAGATATTTAGTAACTCAAATAAAATTCAAATCTACACTATTGCTGATAAAAAGTTATTCAATTTAACACTAGGAGTAATAATCATGTTAGATATCTATTCTTTAATTTACATAAATACATAAACAAATTTTATTTTATGTTTATTATTTGGTCATGTAGTTATTAGATTTATTTTAGCATGACTTAATACTTTTAAATTATGATTATTTTTATTATAACTTATTAATATGCAATATTTATTCTATATGATTTTATTAATTTTTTTGGTTGAATATTTTATTGTCATCACTCATTCTATATTTTGTGTTAGCTTTTTAAGAAATACCTTAGATAATTGTATTTTGCTAAGACAAAAGAAATATAAGGTAATCGGATGAATGTTTATGATATCCGATTGTCAATCATGTGAAATGAACTTGTCTTTATTACTTGTTGATTTACAAGTGTGGTTGTGTTCATTATTATTGATTGTTGCATTGTTGTAATATTCGGTTGGCTCGGGTACCATGCCTGATACAAATACATATATCGGTTGGCTCGAGTACCACGCCTAATACAAGTTCTATAATAGTTGGCTCGAGTACCACGCCTGGTACGGGATTGATTATGCATGTTTAATTTGTTCTGTTTGATGGTTTCATGAGTGGACCGAATTTGTTTCTTGAAATGTGATTGTTGCATTTCGGCCTATGAGTGACCGGGTGGTTGTACTTAAATGTGGGGTTGATCCTTGTGTAGACCAAAATTGCATGTTAAACATTGTAGAGGTTGTCCTAGGGACCCTTGGGTGGTCCAAAATACTCAAAAAGGATGGATTGCATATTGTTGTGATGATTTATTAGACATGTTTCGTGTAGTTGATAGGTTAAGTTGATGACTGAGAGTTTGGGTTATATTAGTTGACTTGTTGACACATGTTTCGTCTTACTTTACTGAGTTATAGTTTATTATTCATATCTCATTTATTGGAGATGGCCGATGATCCTACCAGTACACTGTGATTTTGTGTACTGATAATGTACTTGCTTTCCTTTTGTGAGTACAGAACATATTTTGGCTGCTGCTACGCAATCTCAGTTGTAGTCCCAACGCTTTCATAATTCAAGGGTGAGCTGCTTCTTCCAAGCTACCATAATTTCATCTAGATTGCTTCTAGTCCATTATTTTAGACTCAGATTTCTTTATTTTTGAGGTCGCATCTCCGTACTCTAGACATTAGTAGATATTTTGGTACACGACTTTCAGATTCTAGAGGTGTTTTTCGCAGAATCTTATTGGTAACTATTTTAGTTGTGAATTTTAGTTTCATTTAATGCAACTGGATTTTGAGCTACTAATTTTGTTAAGTGTTGACTGATTTTTGGGTTTGCTCATTCGGGTGTTTGGGTGGGTGCTACTCGCGACGATTTAAGTCGTGACACCGGTGGTATAATGCTTCATACATATCAGCTCAATACCATATATAAATGAATTATATTTTATGTATGTAATTGGTCTACAAACTATTTTCAACGTATGTATACTATAGTCATTAAATTAATCAATGAATATTAGCATAGAGTGTCTTAGATAATACCACACAAAAATTACATTATATACTTGAAATTATTCATTTTAATGTAATTTATTATAACCTATAATGAATTTTAGGAGAGAGAAGAAAAATATTTACGAATTACAGAGAAAAAAGATTTAGTTGAATAATGATAATTGTAAATTCCTAAATTTAAGCCTATTAAATCAATTAAAAAATAAAATTCAAATAAATAAATAAATAGAACTAAGAGAGAGAAGAAATATTTTGTTTTGTAATTATCATCCTTAATTACAATGAGTTATTTAGTAGGTCCCATTTAAATTTGTTCCTTAATTAAGTAGCATTAAAAAATCACAATTAAATACAATAAAAATAATAATAACTAATTTTTAGATTCTGGTATGACTTGTAATTAAAAAGGTATTTTAGTAATTAGAAAAAAAGTGATGTATTTGGTGTAATAAAGAGTCTTAAAGTATAAATTAAGATGATTTTCTCTAATTAATATTGTACTAAACACTAAATAATTAGTGATATACTACTAACTATAATTCATACAAATTCTATATATCTATGAACCAAATGACCCCTAAAGATAACAAATTACTGTATAAGTTAATGGCTATGCAGACCAAGTCAACGGTTTCTCCGCGTACATGATTAAAAAAATCCGTTTCAATTAAAAGATTGAGTAAAGACATCAAACCCATCAGTCTTTTATTTGTGTAAATATTTCTGATTGTTAATAATATTTTGAGTCTTTTATATGGACTCTTTATTAAAAAAAAATGAGTAAAGACGTAAAACTACTTTGAACTTATCTCGAAAAATTAATTACATACTTAAATTATTTTTGCGATCTAATACACACTTATACTACTTAAAAGTGAATTTATTTACACTTTAAAACTAACGTGGCAAAAAAAAAATCAAAATTAAAAATAAGCGCATCTGAATTAAAAATTAAAGAAAAAAAAAATCAGAATCACCCCCACCCCTACCCACACCTCTTCTTCTTCACAATTCCTATTTTTCTTCTTACTCTATTTTTGATACAAAAATCAATATCCAGATTCTTCTTCATTTATCCAGATTATTCTTATTTTTCTTAGAATTTTTCGAAGAGAACATAAAAATTGGATGATAATAGAAATTAGGAAAATAATTGGAATACAAAAATAAAGGGATTGTGGTTGATTTTTACACCCACATATTTATGAATTGATTACGATTTATCTATCTCAATTTTGATATTTTTAAAAATAAAATATGATGGTGAATTTGTTCGTGGTGGGTGGCGAAGAAGAAAGAATTGAAGGTGGTGAAGAAGAAGAAATCGATAGTGATAATAGTGGTAGTGATATTTGGTGGTGGGTAGGGGTGTTCACGGGTCAATTTGGATCGGTTATTGGTCAAAATCAAAACTAGATCAATATAACCAATTTTTAAATTAAAATCAAACCAAACCAAATATAATATATATTTATCGGTTTGATTGTTATCAGTTTGGGTTTGGTTTGATTCGGTTATTAATCATACACGAAAATAAAAAAAATGATTCATTCAAAAGGAAAAAGAGACAACAATTCATGTAAAAATAAAAAAATAAATCCTAAGATTACCACATGACGTACATCTAATACAAGATATTTAAATTATAAGTAAATTTTGATGAAATATATATAAGATATTAATAATTATTCATAAAATATAATATATTATATATATATATACATATAATTTATTGGTTCGATTCGGTTACTTCATCAATTTTTTTGGACAAAATCAAATCAAATATTATCGATTTTTAAAAATATAAAATCAAACTAAATCAAATAAAATTTGATTTTATTTAATCGATTTGGTTCGATTTTTTATTTGAATCACTTTTTACCTAAATCGCGAACATCCCTAGTGGTGGGTGGTGATGATGAAGAAGAAGAATTGAAGGTGATATGATAGTGGTTATGGTGGCCAGACATGATTTTTCCGGTGAGATGAGAGATAAAGTAGGTGGGGTTTAGTGGTGAAGAAGATATAATTATCGGAGGATTTTAATGATTAATTATGAATTATTTAGTGTAGAATATAATTAACAAATGAAAAGTTAATGAATAAAGAAAAGAAAAGAAAAGAAAAGGAATATAAAAATTATAATTTTTGAGATGTCGCTTACATGGTGCTGATGTGGCGGGAGAGT
Source organism: Jaltomata sinuosa (assembly GCA_003996215.1). Lineage (NCBI taxonomy): Eukaryota > Viridiplantae > Streptophyta > Magnoliopsida > Solanales > Solanaceae > Jaltomata > Jaltomata sinuosa. Next base: position 27,036 of record QJPP01004774.1, read on the forward strand.
GTAAAATATCACATAATGTGAGAGTGATGTTATACGTCTCAGGGTAATATTAAATTCATTTTTAATATATATAAGAGTATAATAAGTCGCGACAATAATTTGAGTGTGTAATAAACTTTTCGAGATAAATTCAGGATGTATTTGATGTCTTTTCTCTTAATTTTTTTTTATGAAAGGTAGAAGTTATAAAAGATTTCATGAAAGATAGAAATCATTCTAAATCTATGTACTCCCTCCATTGAATATTTTTCGTTTTAATTTTCGATAACATCAATAAAAATAGTTCAATAATGTAATTTATCCATTTGTATATCTGTATGTCTGTTTATCTATCTATTTAAGAAAATTCATCTTCAAGGTTCAAGAAAGATTTTTTTGTTATTCTTCTTCAATGATCAGATTTTTCTTGGATATTTGAAACAATTAAAGTATGTAAGACTATCCTCTACGTGAGGGAACATTATTGTTCTTCCCCACGCTATATTTTTCAGGTCTACGAGTTTCCTCCATGAATGAGTTAGGATAAGTTGTGAAAGCCTATGTTCTTGGTTATGTTAATTCATTATGAATGTCGTGAACTCGTTATTATCATTCTAAATTCTCTTCATGACCAAAACCCATGAGTCCTATGTTTTTTCCTATCAAATTATGACATCGTATGTACCATGATTTTTCTTCGAAACATAAACTTTATAATAGTATGACACGATTTACATGACTTCAATTTATGAATCATGATCTATGAAACTTATGATTATGAGTCTTCGGCTGAACTATGAACATGATATGATGGTAGTAAAATAGTTAATCGAGAAGGCATAAGTCTATACGACAAGTGTCTGAAATTATGTTTACTGATGTAGAATTTGAATCGTACCGTTAGGCCGGACATATCATCTATGTTGCCCGATGAGGTGTATTATGGATCATTTGCTAGCAAAATTATGTCATGTATATTTCATACTCGACAAGGTACTGATCGGGTCGAGGTCACACTCCATGTGCTCACATGATGGATTTAGAACCAGTCATGGTGCCAAAAAAGAAAGAAAAAAAAGGGTCTCACGGTGATCACTTAATTTAATTTGCAAGCTCGGAGAAATTGTCAACTAGCTTGGTTGTTGGTCGAAGTATTCAACAGCTTGCTTAAATGAATGATTGTACAACTTGGATTAAACATCAAAACTTTTTGATATTATGGTGAAGCACCAATGACACGTTAGGCAGCAAATTGATATGTAAAAGTCAACAAATACAGATTACAGTTGGAATATGATATCCCACTTTTCATAAAATTTGAGATTTAAAATTGAAGTTGAAATTTTGTACAGATTTTATAAGTAAATGATTTCATCAAAACTTAGAATTGAGGTCTTAAATGACAACCGACATGGAGAAAGCAAAATCATCAGCTTGTTTCCAGTACTCGCACTACAAGCTCAGTAAAAGAGTTGCTAAGCTGAGAAAAGTTATAATGCAGCTGCTACAAGATCCGAAATTCAATTCGGCAGTATCTCTGCAACCCCAAGCAATTAGGCCGCGCTCTCGTGTTGAACGGTGTTGTTTCTTCGAGTGAGAAACCAGAAAAGTAACAAAAGAAAACTTATGAGCAATGAAAGAAAAGAACTACAAAGAAATTAAGAACTTAGAAAGAAGAGAACTTTTATTGAAGAGAAGTAGAAAGTGCGATTATTTTTCACTGAAAATTAAGGCTTCCATATATAATGGAATACTAACTTAAGTGCCTAAAGATCAGCAACAAATCTGCTGAATATAAACAAACGCCTAAAGACTAGGTGAAGAAGTTATCTGAGGAAAAACTAAAACTAATTTACTCCAGTAAATAAATAAAGGTTGCAGTCCTAAAACATAGCAACTAACACTCCTCCTTGGTTTAGGAACTGCATATCCCTAGTTTCTCTCTGAAAAACTCAAACTTGCCCATGGAAAGAGGCTTGGTGAAAATGTCAGCAACCTGCTCATCACTTTTGCAGTAAAGAAGCTTCACATCTCCATCTTTTTGCACGTCTCTCAAGAAAAACAACTTAATATTGAAATGCTTAGTTTTTCCATGAAAAACTGGATTATTAGTAGTAGAAATTGCAGCTTGGTTGTCAATAAAAACCTTAGTCCCTTCTTTCTGCTCCATATTCAGATCACTTTTCCTTTTGGTTCATTGGAGTACTCCTAACTTTGCAGTCTTCCATATGAAGCTTCTTTAGGATTTCTTGAGCATACTTCTTCTGGCAAATGAACACATTGTCATCATTTTGTTTGATCTCCATTCCAAGAAAGTACGCCATCAGTCCAAGGTCTGTCATTTCAAAGACCTTCATCATTTCCAACTTGAAATCCTCAATTAGACGAACCTTACTTCCTGTGACAAAGAGATCATCAACATACAAAGAAATAATAAGTATGTCTGCACCTGAACACTTAATATAAAGTGTAGACTCAGATAGGCTCTTCTTGAAGCCTAAACTTAGTAAATGATCGTCAATCTTGCTATACCAAGCTCTTGGTGCTTGCTTTAAACCATAGAGAGCTTTCTTTAGCAAATAAACCTTATTTTCTTGCCCCTTGACAACAAAACCATCTGGTTGCTCAACATAAATCTCCTCCTGGAGAAGACCATTTAGAAAGGCCGACTTAACATCAAGTTGATAAACTTTCCAACTTTTTTCTGCTGCAATGGCTAGTAGCAATCTGATTGTGTCAAGTCGAGCGACTGGTGCAAAAGTTTCTGAGTAATCTACTCCAAAGATCTGAGCGTAGCCCTTCACCACAAGCCTCGCTTTGTGTTTGTTGATGGAACCATCTGCATTCAGCTTTGTCCTGAAGACCCATTTTACACCAATGATCTTTCTGTCTAGAGGTTTCTCAACAAGCTCCCAGGTCTGATTTTTTTCGATCATCATCATCTCCTCCTTCATTGCAGCCATCCATTTGCCATTCCCTTCTGCTTCCTCATAGCTTGCGGGCTCACAAATCGCAGTATTGCATCTCTGATAGATATCAGAGATCAACCTCGTGCCTCTAACCGGAGGATCATCTACTAGATTTTTTGGATCTAATAGAGTGTCAATTGTTGGATTGTTTTCGGGCTTCTCCCAATTCCACTGCTGGTCCTCAATGAAGTGAACATCTCTACTTACAACAATTTTCTCCGTTTGGGGTTGATAGACCTTATATGCTTTGGAAACAGCACTGTAGCCAATAAAGATGCCGGGAACTGCCTTCTTATCAAGCTTATCTCTTTTAACCTGTGGCACGTGAGAGAAACACAAGCAGCCAAAAATTCGAAGAAATTGCAATGAGGGTTTATGACCATACCATGCTTCATATGGTGTTTTATCCTTCACTGCTCTAGAAGGAAGTCTGTTTTGCAAGAAAACAACAGTACTGGCAGCCTCCGCCCAGAACTTTTTTGGTAGATATTTCTCATGTAGGATGCACCTAGTCATCTCCATTATAGTTCTGTTTTTCCGCTCACTTACTCCATTTTGTTGTGGAGTATAAGGGACTGTTAGCTGATGTTCTATACCAGATTTGTCACAAAATAATTTGAACTGCTTTGAAGTGTACTCTTTCCCATTATCAGACCTTAAAGCCTGAATTTTGCAACCACTTTGATTTTCCACCTTTGCCTTAAAATTCCAAAACACATCAGCTACTTCTGACTTGAACTTTAAGAAAAAAATCCAGGTCAGTCTTGTTAGATCATCAATAAATACAATGTAGTAAAGACTACCATTTAAAGATGGTGTTCTGTGAGGTCCACATAGATCTGTATGGATGAGCTGAAGTTTTTTTGATGCTCTCCAAGTTGTTTCGGGAAAGGGCAGCCTGTTCATCTTGCCAAGTAAACAAGCTTGACAATCTGACCACCGATTCTGAATTCTTGGCAGATTACTCACAAGTTTGTTCCTTTGCATGAACATCATGCCTTGATGATGAAAATGACCCATTCTTTTATGCCAAACTTCTGTAAAGTTGTCTGACACAACAAAGGTTGTCTGCTCCTCTTCCAAAGGATTGAGCGGGAAACACCTCCTCTCCATTTTGACCTTGAATATTTCATGGCCAGATGGATCTTCTATCACACAAGCCTTGTTTTTGAAGAACAAGTTGAATCTGTTCTCCATTAATTGACCAACGCTGAAAAGGTTCCGATCAAGGTCTGGGACATACAAAACATCTGTGATAAATTTAGTTCTAGAGCGGCTTGTAATGGCTATGGTTCCCTTGCCTTTCACAACAAGACACTCACCATTTCCAATTCGAACTTTCTTTGTCTCAGTGTTCCTTAACTCTTTGAGCAGCATCTTATCAGACATCATGTGGTTAGAACAGCCACTATCAAGTAACCAACTTTCACTTGAATCAAGACATGTGAAACTAGTTGCAACAAAGAGATGATCTTCTTCTTCTCGATCAGCAACTTGAGCTTCTACTTCAGGCTGCTGAATTTTGGCTTTGCAAAATACAGCTTCGTGTCCCTATTGATTGCACTTGCTGCATTTTGCATCAGGTCTCCTCCAACATTTGAAATGAGGGTGACCTTTTTTTACACAGTGCCGACAAGGGGGATAGTTAGCCTTCTTGCTTTGGTTGCTGGTAGCAACATTCTCGCTATTTCCTCCTAGAATCTTCTTGATCTGCTTCTTTTTGTTTCTTCCATCGCCTTGATGCTTGACTAGTAAGGCTCCTTCAACAACTCCTTCTTGTCTCATAACACGTCGCTGCTCTTGTGCTTGAAAAGCACTTAAGAGTTCTGCTAGTGTAATTTTGGACAAGTCCTTAGTATTTTCTAAGGTTGTAATGGTTGCCTCAAATCTTTCAGGCACCGTTACAAGGATTTTCTCAATGATCCTTGAATCGTTAAAAGTGGAACCCAACAATCTGACGCGATTTGCTATGTTAAGAAGTCGGTCAGAATACTCCTTTATTGTTTCACTTTCCTTCATCCTTTGCAGCTCAAACGCACGTACCAAATTCAGCACTTGCATCTCTCGAATCCGTTCATCTCCTTCATACTGAGTCTTGATATAATCCCATACCTCTTTTGCTGACTTCAGAGACATGATACGAGTGAAGACTGTGGATGAAACTGCAGTATATAAGCATGCCTTTGCCTTTGATTTTCTAGTTTTCCTCTCCTGATGATTTTTAATCTGCGCCATCGTGGGATTGTTTGGCAAGGGAGCAATCTCGTATTCATCTTCTACGGCCTCCCATAGATCCAAAGCTTCCAGATATGTCTGCATTCTAACTGCCCAAATTTGATAACTTTCTCCATCGAAAGTTGGTGGTGCCATTGAAGAAAAACTTGCTTCTCCGTTCATGGTATCCACGGAATCTGATTGATGCACACACACAGGTCCCTCAAGATTAAAGCTCTGATACCAATTGTTGTTTCTTCGAGTGAGAAACCAGAAAAGTAACAAAAGAAAACTTATGAGCAATGAAAGAAAAGAACTACAAAGAAATTAAGAACTTAGAAAGACGAGAACTTTTATTGAAGAGAAGTAGAAAGTGCGATTATTTTTCACTGAAAATTAAGGCTTCCATATATAATGGAATACTAACTTAAGTGCCTAAAGATCAGCAACAAATCTGCTGAATATAAACAAACGCCTAAAGACTAGGTAAAGAAGTTATCTGAGGAAAAACTAAAACTAATTTACTGCAGTAAATAAATAAAGGTTGCAGTCCTAAAACATAGCAACTAACAAACGGCCTAATGATTTTCTTTCATTTAGCTCCAGAAAGTTAACCATGGATGAGATCATGAATGCCTTGAAAGATGAGGAGCATAGCATTGTACGAGTATATGGCATGGGGGGTGTAGGTAAAACCTACATGGTGAAAGCATTGGCTAGTCGAGCCTCCAAAGAAAGAATATTTGATCATGTGGCGATGTCAGTTATCTCGCAAAACTTTGATTTGAGGAAAATTCAAGGGGACATTGCTCATGACTTGGGGGTGAAACTCACTTCCAGTGAAGTGAGAGATCGTGCGAACGACCTCAAGGGCATCTTACTGGACCACACTAACATCCTGTTGATCTTGGATGACCTGTGGCAGACCATAGAAGACCTATCAGACATTGGGATACCACAATATTCAGAGAGCTGCAAATGTAAGATCTTAATCACTACAAGGCAGATGCATGTGTGTGACGATCTGTATAGGCACCCCGCCATCCCAATCAATGTCCTCTCAGGCGATGATCCTTGGAAATTGTTCAGCCAAAAAGCCAGAGATATTCTGAAGCAGAAGTCTTTTATTGAGATAGGGAAGGAGATTGTTGAGGAATGCAGGGGATTGCCTATAGCACTTTCAATGGTCGGAAGTGCACTCCGCAACAAGGACTTGAGCTATTGGCAAAGTGCAGCTACCCGTCTCCAGAGATCCAAAAATGCATCCATTCAGGAAGATGGTCTCAATTCTGTCGTCGGCAGAAGCATAGAACTGAGCTACAGTTTTTTGCCAAATGACATGTGCAAGCGGTTTTTCCTCATATGCTCCTTCTTTCCTGAAGATTATAATGTCCCCAAGGAAACATTGACAAGGTACGGCATGGGATTGGCCTTAATCCCAAATATCGAGTGTGTCAAAGAAGCAAGAGGAGATACACATCAAACAGTCGAAGAACTCAAAGCTGCTTGTTTGCTCTTAGATGGCGATAAGGAGGAGACTGTAAAAATGCACGATGTTATACGTGATATTTCTATACAAATAGGAATCAACCAGCAACCCAAGAGTATTGTAGTTAAAGCAGGCATGGCATTAGAGAACTGGCCAAGGGACACCTTAACCATCTCATGTGGAGCAATCTCACTCATGTCAAATCATCTTAAACAGCTACCTCATGGAGTAGACTGCCGGAAACAGAGAATCTATTGCTTCAGGATAACAAGAACTTAAGGCTAGTTACAGATGAATTCTTCCAAGGTATGAGAGCTCTAAAAGTCTTGGATTTTACTAGTGTAAGAATCAAGTCCTTACCCTCCTCAACTCAGCACTTGTCATTTCTTCGCCTACTCTCTTTGGATAATTGCAGATTCATAAAATACGTATCTATGATTGGAGCACTTAACAAACTTGAAACTTTAACTCTAAGAATGTCGGGGATCGCATCACTGCCTAAAAGTTTTGCAAACTTGAAAGAGCTACGGATTCTAGATATTACATTATCTCTTAAATGTGAAAATGTCCCACCAGGAGTAATATCTAGCATGAATAAGTTAGAAGAGTTATACATGCAAGGCTGCTTTGCAGATTGGGAAATCACAAATGAAAAAAAGAAAGCCAACTTCCAAGAGCTATTGACCCTGGGTAGCTTGGCAATCTTGAAAGTAGATATCATTGATGTTCGGTGTCTACTTCCTGATCATAATAGCAGTGTTGCTCCTAACTGGGAGAAATTTGATATATGTGTTAGTGCTTCAGAGCAACGCAGGTTGGCAAACGCAACACAAGGGGCCTCATTTTCTAGAGGGTTGGCCACTGGCGTGAAGTTGGAAGCATTTCCAAATTGGTTTAGACAGGCAGTAGCGCACAAAGCAGAGAAGCTGAGCTACCAATTATGCGGGAATTTGAGCAATATTCTAGAAGAATACCACCATGGAAAATTTGATGGTGTGAAATATCTTTATGTAGACCAGTGCGCTGACATTGCCCAATTGATAAAGTTGGGAAATGGATTTCCAAATCAACCTGTGTTCCCTCTACTAGAGAAGCTGAATATTCACCATATGCAAAAAATGGAAGGTATCTGTGTCGAGGATCTACCATCTGGATCCTTACAAAAAGTCAAGATTTTAGAAGTCGGAGAGTGTCCCAATTTGAGAAATGCACTGCTTCCTCCCAATTTAATTCAAAGAATGCCAAATCTTGAAGAAGTTCATGCAAAAGGGACCTCAATTGAAGCTCTTTTTGGATTTGAAGGCCTCATAGTCCAAGGTGGACAATTAAAGAAACTGAAGAGATTGATACTTGAAAATCTTTCCCAACTAACTAGCCTATGGAGGGGTCCTAGTGAAATAGTTATGTTCCACAGGCTTGAAGTTGTTAAGGTGTCACGATGTGAGAAGCTTAAATATATCTTGCCATATAGCGTTTGTGATTTCCTCTGTCATCTACAGGTACTATGGTTGGAAGATTGCAGTATCTTGGAGCAAGTTATCGGTGACAACAGAGATGAAAATGGAGTTCATGAAGTACCAGAAGACATGATTCTCCCAAGGTTAAGAGATTTGGTGCTTGTAAATCTCCCACGTCTCACTGATTTCTACACTCATGAAGCATCTTTGCGTTGCCCTGAATTGCAAAGGCTGCATATAAAGGGTTGCGAAAGATTGAGAACAAACCTCTCTGATTACCATAGTGATCAGGAAATCCAACTAATTCCAGAGAAGCAACTGAAGCGTCTCGAAACATTTTGGAATTCGGCTTAATAAAGGATGTTAAAAATTATACAAGTAACATTTAGATGCATAATTTTGAAGAGCATCATGCATGGTCTTTTTGTTTCATTTTTCACAACTTTTCCTTTTTTTGCATTCTTTTAATTTGTTATTGTTATAATATGAACTGTAAAATTACTTTCCTTAGTTTCAACATTTCTGCAACTGATATCAGTTCTAAAGATGCAATGTGAGGGGTTAAGGGTGTTGATTAAAATTGGTTGTTATTGTTGTCTGGTTCATGATACTTGACTTACATATATTATTTGGTGTAGCAGGTACACCGAGAGTGTTCCTAAGGCATTTTCCTTGCCAAATGAGTTTTAATATTCGAAATCTATGCTGGCAAATATAAAATTAAATAAAAGAATCGCTCTGTGTTGATGGCAGCACGAATACTACAGTCGTTCTCACCTGCATCATTTCATCTCCATTAGATCGAGAGGTCAATTTGAACCATTCATCTAATCAGATTGAACCACCGATCACCGATGAGATATGGCAGAAAATTAGATTGTTTTCATTGAAACAAAATTTATATTAAACTGATAATGCAATGCCGTACTTATCATCTTATCCTTGTGCAATGTGTTGAAATACCAGCATTAATGACAGACTTAGACACCTAATTGCAAAGGGGGTGTATTGGTTCTTTAACAATATATTTTTGTTTTTCTTGAAAATTAACTAAATTTTCTAACAAGATCAAACAACTTCACAGACTATGTTCCAATATAGTAACTTTAACAGTTAAACTTTGACTAGTGAAAACTGTAAAATTACGAGACAGTACTCAAGCGATTTATATGTGGAAATCATCCCGACTCATAAGGATGTAAAAATCACGACCTACATCCTATAAGATTTCAACCAAATTCTCTAAAAACAAATGAGCCAAAATAACTTTGACAATGTTTTTAACCATATAACAATTCCGAGTAAATTTCACCAATGGTCATTTAGCTTTCTGTTTATCACACAAAAGTCATTTTTCTATTTTTCATTATATAAAGTCATTCAACTTTAGGATTTATTACATAAAAATTATTTTTCTATTTTATACATCATAAAAGGCATCTAACTTTAAGTTTATCACACAAAAGTCATTTTTTCTAAAAATATTTTCACATAAAGCCATTTAATTTTGACCAAGTTAACTAAAAAATAAATTTCACCTAAATCTTTTATTCTGCATCATAAATATGACATGACACTCACATTTGAGATAATTTTAGAAACATGTCTCAATGTTTCACTTCATAAGACTAATCTTCGTTGTGGTTTATGATATTAAGTTTGTTGCCTTTATTTTAATTTCTTTGTTATAAATTTAACTCATTATCATTAACATAAAAAAATATAATTTAATTATTTTGGCCTTACTAGTATACTTATTTGTTTAATGAATTTCACAAACACATTTTTTAATTAACTAAAGATTTGTTCTTAGAGAATCAAAGAATTCAATGACGAATACAAATTTTATGATCTAGATATAATCAATGACTTCAGATTGTTACAAAAAGTCAAAATAAGAATGTAAACATGATTCCACAAGCTTTTTGAGGAAGGTCTCTAAAATTAATTTATCACATTTAATATGTTTTGTTGAGCTAACTATTTATTTTGGAGTGTCATATCATAATTTCAATACAAAATAAAAAAAATTCAGGTGAAATATTTTTTTTTTGTTGACCTGGGAAAAATAAAATGACTCTATGTGATAAAAAAATAAAAAAAAGTCTTTGATGTGATAAATTTAAAGTTAGATGACTTTTATGTGGTATAAACTAGAAAAATAATTTTTGTGTAATAACCTCTAAAGTTGAATGACTTTTATGTAATGAAAAATATAAAAGTGACTTTTATGTGATAAACAGAAAGTTGGATGACCATGGACGAAATTTACTCTAACAGTTGCTAATGAAATTTGTAGAGAATTTTCATAGCTTGAGGTGTATCAAAGACATTGTCCTTAAATATATTTTATCTAATATAACGCTATCCCCCAACATTTAACAAACTCTTCTGGTATAAAATTGAGAGCACAAAAACTAACAAAAGTTCATTAAAAAAGAAAACTCAGCAAAGATTTTTTATTCTTCTCCACTTTCAAAGTGAATAAAAAGGAGATTTTATAGGAGAAGAAGTGGACTAATGCTACAATTGATATTATAACCTTTCAAACACACATAAAATCCATTTAAGGCTATTTAAGAATTATTAGTGGTCTGTTGAAATTGCATGACTTAAATTAGAATTTAATGACAATAAATGATTATGTAAGGAGTCATAAATTTTGCCATATTGAACTTGAATAAGGAATCAAATGTCTGTTATAAAAGGCTAATTAAGAGGCTAATCAACTTGAATAATAAAACTCATTTCAATGGTATTAAGCGAATGAATCTAGGCAAGAAAATGAATACTTTTGATATATTAAAATTATTTTTTCAACGATCCTCCGTATATCTAAACAAAAAAATGAATAGAAAGAAATAAATATTTTGTTGAATTTTTGCACATGAGTACAATGCATCAAGTCTGGTGTCTCGTAGACTATGAAGAAGACCAAAATAAAACAAGACTAAACTTACAGAATAATTGCTGAAGTTTAAAACTTCTATAAAACAAGAATTCTTTTGTAAGCTCGGAGTCTTATTCTATCACATTATACTGGCACAATCTTTGTCATTATCACAGTTTTGTGCTAAGAGGGTCATGCGCGTGTCCCGATATTCATGAGGACACTAGAATTTTTTGTCATAATTTTATAGGAGCATAACCTCTCCACACTCATATAGGTCCAATCATCAAGTGTATTTTCCAGATCAATACACCACCTATAAATGATATGATTTGGATTAAGAATAAAACTCAACATCATGGGAGAGACATGATTTAATAGTGCATGCTTGATCAATTAATGACTTGTTATTACCCATATGAACCTACCTCATGAAATTTCAAATCACATAGGTTGAGTTACCATCATTGTTGATCTTCTCAAATTAACAAAAATCTCACTCCCCTCAATGTTTCTTTTAATCTATGAATTAATCAAATTCACTTCTTACTTCACATAATTTACATAAATAACTTCATCATACAATAGCTTCTTTATCACATTATATCTCAAATAAATGTGTTTAATTTTTTAATAAAAAAAATATTTTTCTCTGCATGTAGTTATTTCTATATTTAGAAACCAATATTTTTTTGGTTAGTAGGGGTGTATCTTCAAGGAGGACATATTTCCTTTTCAATATCCCAAGTCTATTTTTTTGAAACATCTATCCCCCTCTGATTTACAACATTATTTCCTTCTCCAGATGATCTTGCTACTCTCTCCTTACCTTCATACACAACTCTCACTGCTCCTTATCTTCCTACTGACTTGCTTCTTGATGCTTCCATCTATATTACACCTACTTCTCCTGATAGTGGTGCCCCTCATTCTCTTATCCCTGCCACTTCTGATGAACCTACCTTTGTCCCTTCTCTCAATTATGCGGATGCTTCATCTCATGTTCCTACTCCACCTTCTGATTCAATTCTTGTTGCACCCCCTTCTCCTCCTCCTCCCCTCAAGAGGCCCACTAAATATTCTAAGTTAGTAATCTGGCTCATTCACTCTATGCATACTCCTGTACCTTCTTCTAATTCCTCTCCCAATTCTATTGATCACTTTGTTTCCTATTCACATCTTTTCAGGTTTATCTAGTCTTTTTTTACTATGTTAATTTATTCTCATCCTGAGCCATGAACTTACTCCTAAGTTATTCAGGATCATAGATGGATAAAAGCCATTAAGGTTGAGGTTGAGGCACTTGAAGCCAACCATATACAGAAAGTAGTGGACTTATCTATTTGTAAGGTATTTATTGGGTGTAAGTGGGTGTTTAAGGTGAAGTATAATGTTGATGGCTCTATGGAAAGATATAAGTCTAGACTTGTTTCTAAGAAAAATAATCAGCTAGAGGGCCTTGACTCCTATGATAATTTTTCTCCTATTGTTACAATGGTCATTGTTAGGGCAATCATTGGTTGCATTGTATTCCTGGCCTGTTTTCTAAATGGATGTGCATATTGCCTTCCTTAATAGTGATTTGACTGAGAAAGTTTACATGTCCTTGTATCAAGGCTTTGAAAATCAGGAGGAATTCTCACAGAAAGTGTGTAGACTGCTCAAATCCATGTATAGATTAAAGCAGGCTAGCAGACAATGGTACTTGAAGATGATAGAGACACTTTTACAAATATAATTCACTCAGAGTAGACATGATTATTCATTGTCCACTAAGACTGTAGGGAATACGCTTGTTATTTGATTTTCTATGTTAATGATCTTGATCTATTGACAGATAATGATCTGGCTAAGATTTAAAAGCAAAACATGAGTTGCACCAAATGTTCAAGGTGCAAGAACTATGTGAGCTTAGATACTTGTTAGGGATAGAATTTGCAAAGTCCAAAGAAGGGACTGTAATATCTCAAAGAAAGTATGCACTTGGTCTGATTTCAGAATTATATAATGACATTTGCTTGTTGGAATATTTTTTTATTACTATATCAAAATGTAATTATAAAAAATTATATAATATAACATAATATGAAAAATTGGCTCGCAAAAAAAAAACTTAACTATTATAGCAAAATGTTACTTTAGAAGAAGAAGATCATAGAGAGGCCTAACTATACATGTTCTAACCTATATTTTTCTCAATAATCATTTTGTTATCATCCCTGCAAGATTACCTAAATGGGAATTCCTTCCCATCAGAGAATTTCTGGTCTCTTGTTCTCTGAAGACAATATTATGAGAAAAATTGAGATGAGATCATTTGTGATACGTCAACATATATAGCTTTTGAATATTTCGCAAAAAATGTTGAATTTCATCCCCATTTTATAATCAATTGATTACGCAAATAGATAAATTAGACCTTAAAGAAAGCATCAACAATATAATTTCTCATTCATCACAAGAAGAAGTTGAATACAGGACGTTGAAGTAAACATTTGTTTTTCATTCCTTATTCATTACAGAGGGAGGTCATCACATTGAAAAACTTAAAGAGCCGAAGGTTGTAAATACCTTCGTAAATAGGGGTGTCAAATGGACGGGTCGGGCTGAAATTAGAGATATTAAAATGGGTTAAATTATAGGGAAAAGTGCACTAAATGAATTAAAACTTAAAGTATTTACACCCAAATGCTCCATCCCATACTAATTTCTGAAATGCCTCCTCGACTATAAATATTTACCCAAGTGCCCCCCCTTTTTTTCCCACGGAAAGCTGCTCCCTTTTTGTTTCTTTTTGTCCTTTCATTTAATTCTTCATCTTTTTATTTAATGTCTTTGTACTTCTTTTGTCCTATCATTAATTATTTTTGTCTTTTTCTCATTTATTCTTTTATTCTTACTTTTTCCTTTTTTTTTCATTTATCATTTTTATCCGTTATCTCATTTATCCTTTATTAAAGATATTATTTAGTAACATTTTTATTAGTTATTTTCTTCTTTTTATTTTGTTTTCTTTTTTTTTTGTCCATTTTTTCACTTAAATTTATTAATATTTTATTTTGTATTTTCTCTTATCAACTCTTTATTAAAGAGTTTCAAAGACTGAAGCATACCTTAATGAAAAAAGGGCAAAAAAAAAAGTGAATGAAATTAAATTATGGATAAGAAATAAAAAAAAGAATTAAATAAAATTATAAAAATTATAAAAATTAAAAATAAGGATTCAAAATTGAGCATGAAATTAGATCATGGTGAAAAATAAAGAATGATATGATTTGAGGAAAAAAATGAATGAAAAAGGAGGAAAAAAATAAAGAATAAAAGAATATACGAAAAAAGGAGTAGATAAAATAAAAAAATGAAAGAAATAATTGATATTTTTCTCTTAATTATTTCTTGTTTATTTCTTAAAAAAAAGAATTTAGTCCTATGTGATACCAATAATCGGTATCATATACCGACAAGGTATCATGATTGGGGGGGGGGCATTTCTGTAATTAATTAGGAGGTATTTTTTGTGGGGGATATTAAGTTGTAAATAATTTGCTCCTATTGGGTAACTATGCACTTTTCCCTAAATTATAATCGGGTTGGGTCATGATCCGCTCAAATTTTCTTTGAGCTAAAAATCGAGTTGGATTAAATTGGGCTAAAAATTGAGTTGGGTCATGACCGCTCAATTTGACCCGCTTAATCTAAATAATATTATTATACTAATATACATTTGTACTATTATACTATTATCACCTACCCACCGAATCCACCCCTCCTCCCTTAATTTTTTTTATTTTTTTTTTTTAAAAATTCTACACCACCACACCCCACCCTAACCTACACCCAATTTCTTTAGAAAAAAATTAATTTTTTTTTAAAAATCTTTTTATTTTTATTTTTTAAAAAAATATTCTTTTTCTACCCCACCCCTCACTCTACTCCATTTTCTACTTGCATACCGAACACAAGAAAATATATAAGAAATAACTTATTTTTTTATAAAATATTTTTGATTGGGGGTGGGGTAAGGTAGGGGTAGGGGCTGGGGTAGGTGTGGTGGTGGATGTAGGTTAGGGGTGGGGTAGGTGAGGTGGAGGTAGGCGGGGTGGTGGATGTTGGTTGAGGGTGGTAGAAAAAAAATTAAACTTTTTTTTGGGGTGGGTAGGGGTGGGGTAGGAAAAAAAATTTAAAAATGGTGGTAGGGGTGGGTGGGGATGGTGGTGGGATAGAAAAAAAATTAAAAAAAATTATAATTTTTTTTTCAAAAAAAAGTTTAAAAAATTTGCAGGGTGGGTAGGGTGGAGTTGGGGTTGGGGGTTGGAATTTATTTTTAAAAAAGAACTATTTTTTTTAAAATAATTGGGGTTAGGGTGAGTGTAAGGAGTGGGGTGAAGTGGAGTAGGTAGGGGTGGATGTGTGATTTTCCTTCGTCAAGAAACTCATTGTCTTTATTTTCAAGGAGATTTTTTTTCTTAAAGAAAATATTAACCATTAAAAAGTGAGTTGAAGTGAGAATATAACTGGGCTCAACTCAGGATTACTTTAAATGTGCCAAGCTAAAATGAGTTAAAAATTGACCCAATATTAAATGAAAAAAATGACACGGAGTGATAACTTAGAGACAAAATTAGCAATAAATAGTTCAGTTATTTATTTATGACAATTAATGGTCTTTTTACATTTAGTGGAATACTTTATAGCCAATTGATTTTTTGCAAATATTTTTTTCACTAACTTACTGATTATTTTGAATATTTCTCTCGTGGGATGTAATTGTGTTCCTTTTATTTCTCTATTTTTTCTCCTTTTATTTCTCTCTCCAAATGGACAACCATATATGTTTCTTCTTCTTTATCTCCTAAATTTTCTCTCTTCTTTTCTCTCCTAAATTCAATCTTCTTTCTTAATTGTCTTTCATTAGAAGTCAATTGTCACAAGAAATTGCCATCATTTTTTAGTGCCCCACCCCTCCCAAAAAAGTAGGTTTTGGGGAATATATATTGTTGATTTAGGTTTTACTTGTTCTGTAAATTTTAGAGTAATTTTGATTTAAATCTAATGAATAAGAGGGGTTCTCTCGAGAATCATGTGAAAAATCGAGATAATTTTTTTTGATTTTGTTCTACAAATCATCGAAGAACAAGGCTAAGCAAAAATAACAGAAAACATAATTTTGGTTGTCCTTGTTAGAATCCAATTAGGATAAGATTAATTTATTTTTATTTGTTAAAGTCTTTAAAGTGAATATTTTGTATATTTAATTATTTAAATATATAGTAGATCTTATTTTAGTTGTTTGATCATCAAAATTGATATTTTGGTCGTTGCACTACTAAAAACTGCCTGAAAATCGATAGTCAATTGCAACGTTATCCTTCACTTTTTTGTCCAAAATCGATGAAAAAACGATGGACTCACTTTCGTGATAAAGTGGTTCATCATTTTTTTATTTGTGATGGACACCGTTGTTTAAAAAATGATAGACAAAGACACAAATTTGAAAATGATGAGAACTTTTTTCCAGAAAAGCGACGTTGTCCGTCACTTTATTCTTGAACATGAAGAATAAAGCAACGGGCAGGAACTCAATTGTCCGTCGCTTTTTTGAAAGAAAATTGAATTGATTTTTTCAGGATAGCGACGCTGTCAGTCGCTTTGTTCTTCAACATGAATTTTTTTTCCAGAAAAGTGACGGACAAAAGAGTCTTTGTCCGTCACTTTTCTGTATTTTTTTCAGATGCAGAAACCTGTATTTTCTGCATCCACCACCTGTCAAATATAAAATTAATTCCATATACAGCCCCAAGCAGCACTAATTGCTGTCAAAATAATCATAAAGCAACTGCAATATAAATAACACACTAAATATTAAGTAATAGCATCACTAAATACATAAAAGATCCACCAAAAGGACCTACAAAGTGTTTCAAAACTTAAAAGAAATTTAAGAATATCAACAAAGTGTCAAAATGTGAAGGCAAGCTAAAAGAAAGCCAATCCTAAGGGGGGTAGTGTCCACATACTCCTCCTCATCACTATGCTCAGTCATTTCGTCACTTGATGACGAGGAGGAAGGAAAACATGATGCACTACGCCAGTGACCAATTAGGCTATTCACTTGTTCTTTGAGAGACTCAACAGTCTTGCACATATCTTTATCTTTCTCAACCCGTTATCTCTCGAAATCTACCAAGGCACGCGTAAGCTGTGCGATCTGCTGTGACATATGTCTAAGATGAACACCGTCAACCAACTCAGCTTAGCGTAAGGATCCAATACCTTTCAGTCCTGACTGAATGCGTCGCAAAGCATTCCTAGAGCCTAGACCATAGACTCTCCCATTTTGTTTCTCCCCTTGCCACTTTTTCGATCAATATTTGAGTGGATTCCTCCCTTGTAGGTTGGGTCGGCAGGCCTTGAGTTTGGTGAGTCTGGCTGTACTCAGACAAGATACGTCCAAACTCATCCTTCATATAAAAAATAATAAAAGTTAGCATATATACATAATAAATAAAGATATATATATATATATATATATATATATATATATATATATATATATATATATATATATATATACTTTAATTATATCTAAAATTTAAAACTTACATAGGTTTGTTGAGCCCTTTTCTCAACACATGCATCAGGATTTGAGTTATTTTCTTTTTTCCTTATGTGGCAACTCCGAAAGAGCTCAACCTGAGTCGGAGGGCTCCCCAATTTCATCTCATGCAAAAAAAATGAAATTTAACATAATTAGGTAATATTTAATCAAGTTTATATAAACATATAAGTTAAAAGGTTAATATTATTACTTACCATTTTTCTTTCAATCTGCCCTACGCTTTTTGCACCCCCGGTGTGCAACGATTCACCTTTGACACTATTTCTGACTTTCTTGCCTTGTTCAGACAATGTCTTAAACTTATTCGTATTTCAATATTGTTGAAGCTGCTCATGCAAATGAGGTAGAACTCAGGATCCACACTTTTTGTTATCCCCAACACTTTTAACCCATCTAGACAGTCTGGCACTGACCTTCCTCTCGAAAATGGTGAAAATGACTTTATTGTACTTTTGCTTTCAATTATACATTGTCTAAAAATCAATTGACTAGCATTAGATGATATATATACTATGAAAAGTTAATTCTAAACTTTACAAAATAATAATTAAACTGTATATACCTTAAACTCATCAAACATGACCTGTCGTATCGCTTCTAGAATTTTAAGCTAAGAGTGTCAAGGTTTTTGATAAAGTCTCCTAACTAACTCCTTTAGAGCACGTCCAGGCTCTTTTGAGGGATACCACATATAAAGAACATAATAAGCATGTCAAGTCATAAATAACTAATTAAGATAAAAAATAAAACAAATATATCAATTTAAAAAATAAACTTACGAAAATCCATCAGGCTGAATCATGACTCTACCAATACTGTCCTTCTGGCCAGGTCTTAGATCCTGCTCGTCCTCCTCCTCCTCCAGAGGTGCAGGTGCATGTACATGTAAAGTTGGTGGTGGAAGAAGTATAAACGCTGAGTCAATATGGGGAGTAGATGTATATGCGTCAGACTCAGAGCTGATATCTCTAAGTCGCAAGCCTGATAGGTGGAGGATAAATCACGTGGAGATGGAGTACCAGATGATAATATGATAATCACATTATCCTGTGGAGGAGGCATAGTACTGGGTGTAGGAATAAAATTATGATGAGAAGTAGTATTATTGAGTCTACAACCATGATAATCAGTGAAATTCTCAATGCCATAGGGGATAGAAGACATTGGTGGAGAAGAGCGAATCTGTGGCGCAGATGAAAGATGGCCTAGAATATCGTCTGGCTCTATAGGCCTCCTAGAGCTCTTCTTCTTAGACTTACTAGATTTGCTACTCTTACTAGGACGACCTTGATCACCATCAACTGATAACATACGTATGCAAATTCACATTAAACGTCAAAAAATTCAAGTTTAAAAAATTCACATTAAACATCAAAGATTCAATTATAAATTAGATTCATTAACAAATTATTAGATTAACTAATTTATATTGATAGTAAAATTTATTATTTAATAATTATTATATATTGAGTATTTAATAATTATTATTACAACTATTTTGCTTCTAATAATTAGATTACATATTTAATGATTATTATATATTTAATTTGATATTATGATAATTAATTTGCTTTTAATAATTAGATTACATATTTGATTATTATATATTAAATTATTATTATTACAATTACTTTGCATCTAATAATTAGATTACATATTTAATGGTTATTATATATTTAATTTGGCATTATTAAAATTACTTGCTTCTAATAATTAGATTATATATTTGATTAATATATATTTAATTATTATTATTATTATAATTACTTTGCTTCTAATAATTAGATTACATATTTAATGGTTAATATATATTTAACAATTATTATTACAATTAACTTGCGTCTAATAATTAGATTACATAATTATTGTTGACCACTAAACTAAGGTTCACAAGACTAACTTAAACTAAGGTTCACACGATTAATAAACTAGCAAGCATTATTCAAGATTCATAAACTAACAATGTGATAAACTAACAATGTGATAAACTTACACTAACCTAAATTAATAACTAATAGCTTAAAAAAATTAAACATTACCTAAATTCAAAAGTAATAGCAAAAAAATAATCAAACATTAACCAAAATACAAAAAAAAATAGAAACCCTAAATTGACCTAAACTAAGGTTCATATAACAATCAGTTAAAGATTCAAAACTAACACTAACCTAAAGTGAAAATTAATAGTAAATCTTTTTAACTTTAACCTAAATTCAAAACTAATAGCAACCCTAACATTCAAGAAATTAAGTTGAAATCCTACGTTGAAATTTAACACTAACATTCAAGAAATTAACCGTAACATTCAAAACTAACACTAATCTAAATTAAAGTTGAAAACTAATTCAAGATTATAACTGTAACAACCGGGTTCGTCGTTACTGGTAAGATTTTTGTGCCAGGTTTAGAGTTAGAAAACTTCTGGGTTTGAGAGTTGAAAATTCTGGGCTAGGCTAGTCTCAGCTGGTTTTAGAGCAAAGTATGGTCTAGGGAAATTCGGGTAAGGATTGGGTAACGTGTCTAGTATTGAGCTAGTTTTCCTTGTAGCTAAGACATAGAGAAGTCCAGAGGACTTTTCGGAAGTGAATTCGAGTAAGTAAAACTCCCGGTATCAAAGTGGACGTGAAGGGGTTATTCCGGGACATCAGATATTCAAGGTGTGTTGTAAAATGGGAACTTTTGGGGAACTTTACGACTTTCTATATCGTGTCAACCGCCATAGCGGTTGACACATCGCTATTGTGACCTCCTCTATAGCGGAGAAATTACCGCTATAACGGTAGTCAACGTCGGTCAGCACCACTATAGCGGACAATTCTGCTATGGCGGTACTGCTATAGTGAAACATGGACTGCCATAGCGGACCAGTTAGGATTTAATGCAGAAAACTTCCCCAAAACGTTCAGTTTTCATCAAGAACATTTTGGGAGAAGGGCAAGGCGATTTTGGGCGAACTTACTCCATTTTCCACCATTCTTCATCCTAAAGGTAAGGATTCTACTCCCCTAACTTAGTACTATCTTTCCTACGGAGTAGAATTGCTAGTCTTGGACTTGGGGAAAGGTTGTGGTTAACCTAGGAATGGAAGAATCCGGGGAAAAAGGGGATTCTAGGGGGTAGAAGTTCTTGGTTCTTGATATTATTGTTGGATTATGATCACTTAGCTATAATTCTCAAAAATATCCGTAAAAAATGATGAACTTAGGTGAATTTATGGTGGGAAAGCCCAGGAAAGGATGGAATGATCATAGTTTGGTCTGGGGGTTGGGATTTTTGTATAATCCGGGTATTCTAGGCCAGTAAATTGATTATAGTTATTGTATGTTTGTTTTTAGACCAAGAACAAGCAAGAGTTTTGGGAAACAAAAAGGCTCTGATTCGGTAGAGCTTGAATATTTCGAGGTAGGTGATGGTTGTTATTTTCCCAATATGCATCATATGTTCATGAACTATTGTTTATTATTGTATGAGTTGAATGCTTAGGGAATGGTTTATGAATGTCTAATTTTCTGGTTATCAGTCTTGTGGAATGAACTAATTGTTATTGCTTGTTGGTTTCACAAGTGTATTATTATTCATTGTTGTTGATTGTTGGATTTGTGTGTGACATTTGGTTGGCTCGGGTACCACGCCTGGTACAGTTTACTTATTAGTTGACTCGGGTACCACGCTTGGTACGGGTTTAAATGAGGTGTTTAAAATCTTATTTGGATTCGTTCATCATCGTGTTTGTTGATGAAATTTTGATCTACTCCAAGAGTAGGGAGAAACATGCTAAACATCTCCGTATTGTGTTGGATATATTGAGGCATCAGAAGATTTATGCGAAATTTTCTAAGTGTGAATTTTGGTTGACTTCAGTCGCTTTCCTTAGGCATGTAGTGTCAGAAAAGGGGGTGATGGTGGATCCCCAGAAAATTGAGGCAGTTAAAAGTTGGGTCTGGCCTAGCTCTGTGACTGAGGTGAGGAGTTTTGTGGAGCTTGTAGGTTACTACCGTAGATTTGTCAAGGATTTTGCGTCCATCACTACTCACTTGACAAGGTTGACTCAGAAAGAGGTACCATTTGTGTGGTCCGACAAGTGTGAGGAGAGCTTCCAAAAGCTCAAGACACTTCTTACCACGGTTCCCATCCTTTTAATGCCGGTTGAAGGTAAGGATTTTATTGTATATTGTGATGCTTCACATTCGGGTTTGGGTGCTGTGCTGATGCAGGACATGAATGTGATAGCATATGCTTCTAGGCAGTTGAAGGTTCATGAGAGAAACTATCCAACCCATGACTTGGAGTTGGCAGCGGTGGTGTTTGTACTCAAAATTTAGAGGCACTACCTTTATGGTGTCAAGTGTGAGGTGTTCACCGATTGTCTCGGTCTGCAACATCTATTTACCTAGAAGGACTTGAATCTGAGACAGAGAACGTGGATGGAGTTATTGAAGAATTATGATGTGACCATCCAGTACCATCCGAGTAAGGCTAATGTGGTGGCAGACGCATTGAGCCGGAAGACAATCAGTATGGGCAGTTTGGCTTGTTTGGGGGTGTCCAAATGACCATGGGCAAGAGAGCTTCAGTCTTTGAAAGCTAAGTTCATGCACTTGAGTATATCGAAATGGGGTGGGATATTGTCCTGTATTGAGGTCAAAGCCACATTCATAGAAGAGATAAAGACCAAGAAATTTAGGATTCGCAGTTGAGCAAGTTTTGGAGCAAGGTAATATCTGCAGAATCCAGGGATGCCACATTGGATGCTGGCGGAGTGCTGAATTTCATAGGAAGGATTTGTGTTCCTCGGGTTGATAATATAATTCAGAAGGTATTGATAGAGTCTCATAGTTCATGGTATTTGATTTATCCGGGCATAACCAAGATATACAGGAACTTAAGGCAACTTTACTGGTGGCTTGAGATGAAAAGGGACATAACTGATTTTGTGTCCAAGTGTTATAATTGCCAATAGGTCAAGTATGAGCACCAAAGGCCTACAGGACTACTTCAGAGGATGCCCATTCCCGAGTGGAAGTGGGAGAGGATAGCCATGGATTTCGTGGTGGGTCTTCCCAAGACTTTGGGAAGGTATGATTCTAATTAGGTCATTGTGGATAGGCTATCCAAGTCAGCTCATTTCATTCCGGTCAGGGTGGACTATAATTTGTAGAAGTTGGTTAAGGTCTATGTGAAGGAGATTGTGAGACTACATGGGGTACCACTATCCATTATTTCAGATAGGGGTACGCAGTTTACCTCTAAGTTCTGGGGTAAGTTACATGAAGATTTGGGCACTCAACTCACTTTTAGCACAACTTTCCATCCTCAGACTGATGGTCAGTCGGAGAGGACAATCCAAGTGTTGGAAGACATGATGAGAGCATGTGTGATTGACTTTGGAGGTCATCGGGACCAGTTCCTGCCATTGTGTGAGTTCTCATACAACAACACCTACCACTCTAGTATCAACATGACACCATTTGAGGCACTGTATGGGAGGGGTTGTAGATCACCTATAGGGTGGTTTGAGGCAGGTGATATGAAGTCTATGGGTGTATACTTGGTAAGGGAAGCACAGGAGAAAGTAAGGGGCATTCAGACCAAGTTGTTGGCAGCCCAAACCAGGCAGAAGGAATACGCGGATCGCAAGGTAAGAGACATGGACTTCTAGGTTAATGAACAAGTACTATTGAAAGTGTCACCAATTAAGGGGGTTATGCATTTTGGCAAGAAGGTCAAGCTTATCCCTCCATTTATTGGTCCACTTGAGGTTCTTAAAATAGTAGGGCCAGTGGCTTACAGGTTAGCACTGCCGCCCAATTTATCCGGCGTCCGTCCAGTATTCCATGTATCCATGTTGAAGCGGTACCATGGGGATGGAGATTACATTATCAAATAGGATGAAGTATTGCTAGACAAGGACCTTTGCTATGAAGAGGAACCAGTTGTGATTCTTGATCGGGATATCCGGAAGTTGAGGACAAAGGAGATCAAATTGGTGAAAGTTCAATGGAAGCATCATCCGATTAAGGAAGCCACTTGGGAAACCGATAAGGACATGCAGGACAGGTACCCTCAGTTGTTTGAGGTTCAGGTACTATACTTCCCTCTTTTATTTTTGTATTTTTTTGAGTTAATCATTCGGGGATGAACGATAGGTAAATTGGTATCTGTTGTAATGACCGGGTTCATCGTTATAGGTAAACTTTTTGTTCCAAGTTTAGAGTTAGAAAAATTTCAGGTTTGGGAGTTGAAAATTCTGGGGTAGGCCAGTCTCGGCCAGTTTTAGAGTGAGGTATGGTTTAGGGAAATCTGGGTAAGGATTGGGCAATGTCTCTAGTATTGAGCTAGTTTTCCTTGTAGCTAAGACATACAAGAGTCCAGGGGACTTTTTGAAAGTGAATTCGGGTAAGTAAAACTCTCGGTATCAAAGTAGACGTGAAGGGGTTATTTTGGGATATCGAGGATTCAAGGTGTGTTATAAAATAGGCACTTTTGGGAAACTTTATGACTTTCTATCCCGTATCAACCGCCATAGTGGTTGACACATCGCTATTGCAACCTCCACTATAGTGGAGAAATTATCGCTATAGCGGAAGTCAATGTCGGTCAGCACCACTATAGCAGACGGTTTTGCTACGGCAATACCACTATAGTAGAGCATGGACCGCCATAGCAGAACAGTTGGGATTTAATGCAGAAAATTTCCCCAAAACATTCAGTTTTTATCAAGAACGTTTTGGGAGAAGGGCAAAGCAATTTTAGGCGAACTTACTCCATTTTCCACCATTCTTCGTCCTAAAGGTAAGGATTCTACTCTCCTAACTTAGTACTATCTTTCCTACGGAGTATAGTTGCTAGTCTTGGACTTGGAAAAAGGTTGTAGTTAACCTAGGAATGAAGGAATCCAGGGAAAAGGGGATTCTAGGGCGTAGTAGTTCTTGGTTCTTGATATTATTGTTGGGTTATGATCACTTAGCCATAATTCTCCAAACATATCCGTAAAAATGATGAACTTAGGTGAATTTATGGTGGGAAAGCCCGAGAAAGGGTTGAATGATCATAGTTTGGCCTAGGGGTTAGGATTTTTGTATAATCTGGGTATTCTAGGATAGTAAATTGATTATAGTTATTGTATGTTTGTTTTTAGACCAAGAATAAGCAAGAGTTTTGAGAAACAGAAAAGCTTCGATTCGGTAGAGGTTGAATATTTTGAGGTAGGTGATGGTTGTTGTTTTCCCAATATGTATCATGTGTTCATGTACTACTGTTTAGTATTGTATGAGTTACATGCTTAGGGAATGGTTTATGAATGTCTAATTGTCCGGTTATCAGTCTTGTGGAATGAACTAATTGTTATTGCTTGTTGGTTTTACAAGTGTATTATTGTTCTTTGTTGTTGACTGTTGGATTTCTGTATGACATTCGGTTGGATAGGGTACCATACCTAGTACATGAAACTATTCGATTGGCTCGGGTACCACGCCTGGTACGGGAATTACAAATGGTTGGCTCGGGTAGCACACCTGGTACGAGTTTGTTTTACTTGTATTGATTGTATTCTTTCGATGGTTCCATGAGTGGACCAGGTTGTATATCTTGAATGTGATTTCTGCAAATGGTCCATGAAAGGCCAGGTGATTATAATTAATTGTAAGATTGGTCTTAGTGTAGGCCGGGATTGCATGTCAACACTTAGGTGGTGTTAGGGGGATCCCGGGGTTTGTCCGGGCTATGTGGAAAGGTTATACATGTTGTTTTCATTGAGTGTATCAATAGTTGTCATTTGGTTACATGTGGTTGGTAAGCTAAGGAAGAGACTTGTTGTATGGTTATATTGTTGGCTTGTTTACATGTTTACTGTACTTTACTCAGCTTTAGTTTATTGTGTATATCTTGTTTATTTGGAGTTGGCCGATGATCCTACCAGTACACGGTGGTTGTGTACTGATTCTGCACTTGCGTTTCATTTTGTGAGTACAGAAAATCTTCTGACGGCTGACACGCGACCTCACTTATAGATTCGGCGAATTCGGGATTCAAGGGTGAGCTGTTCTTTTGGCTACCTTGTTTTCATCCATGACTAGTTATAGCCCACTTGTTTCGGGCTTAAACTCTCCTTTTCTTTTTGGGGTTGCATTCCCGTACTCTAGACTTGGTAGATATTTTGGTACGGTGACCTTCAAGTCCTAGGGAGAACTTCCGCAGATTCTATTATATTAGTGTTTTGAGACGTTGAATGCTAGTTTATTTATATGCAACTGGTTTGAAGCTGCTAGATTATACTAAGTGTTGGGGTCAAAATTGGTTCACTCATCCGGGGGTTGGGTGGGTGCCACTCACGGTGGTCTGGATCGTATCAATAACCTAAACCTAACAATATAAACTAACAACATTGAAAAACTTACCTTCAAGAAACTTACCTTCAAGAAATAAATTCAATTTAAATAACTAATAATGTAATTGACAAATCACTAACCTAAAACATTCACAAATTCAAGAACTTAATTAAAGGCAAACTAACAATATAATAAACTAATAATGTTTATACAAACCCTAAATCAAAATAAATAAACCAACAATGTAATAAACTAATTAGGGCAAAAAATCAAGCAAACCCTAATTCAACTTCAAATTCCTAAATCAAACTAATTAACTAATTAAAATAATTTAATTAAAACTAATTAAAATTAATAAATTACTAACCTTTGAGTGGTGGTGGAGTGAAGCGACGATGGCGATATAGCTGGTGGTGGGCGAAGGTAGTGGGGAAAATTGAGGAGGGCGGTGGCGGCAGTAGTTGAGCGGCGATGGTGGCTGGACGGAGCTGGTGGAGGCAGTGACATGGAGAGAAAGAGAGAAGAGAAGAGAGGAAGAAAAGAGGAGAAATGGAGGAGTGACCCAATCTGGGTCACTATTATTTTGAAAAAGCGACGAACAATGTCGCTTTCCGTTACTTTTCCTTTAAATGAGTTAATTATTATTTTACCAAAAAATAACAGACTATACGACATTGTCCATCGTTTCTTTTTTTTAAAAAATAAATATAAAATAATTTTTTAAAATATTATTTTTATTTTTTATTACTAAATTTAAAAATAAAAAAAATGACGGACAACGTCGCATTTCTATTTTTTTTTTTTAAATAGCGACGCTGTCTGTCACTTATGTCACGCCCCAAACTCGAGGGGCGCAACTGGCACCTGATGCCAAAACTTAGGCCAAAGTCGACCCTGTTGAACTATTTTTAAATGGTGAATAACAGCCACGCACAATCAAGGAAACAAACAAGTATATCTCGACTTAGAATTCAACCTCGACCGTCAAGTCCCCTGTCAACAACTCTAGAAAGAAAACCTCTACTCCCTACAGTTCATATAAAGCAATAAACAAGTAGCACATAAATCCTGCTTGGGCCGTCAAGACCACCATGATATCTAGAAAAGCATAAACGCTATGCAGGGTATCGAGGCCACCATGATCTCTACACAAAAATTAAAAATTTGTATATATAATGTAAACTAGGCCAATGAGCCGTTAAACTATCAACACAACAACAACAAGGCCCAACTGGCTAAAAAGTTGCAACTAATAAACATACAATGACAAAATGACCACCATCATTGTTATGCAACCCAATAGACTAGTATGCAAGCCTCTATAAATACAATACTTGGTGGGACAGGGCCCTAACCTACCCAAAAGCTATAAATAACAAAAAGGCAAACCTCTGAGACTCTGGCGACTCTTGGAAGGAAAGGAGTCAACCAACCCACTGAAAGCTCGGTTATGCTACTCGATAGATTTGTCTGGTCATCGCTCAGAACCTGAGGTATGAAGGCAGCTTCCCCAGGAAATGGGGCATCGGTACAAAATAATGTACGCGAGCATGTAATACAAACTGAAAACTAAAACTGAAACTGAAGTGTAAGGACTGAAAAAAAGGGAAAGAGTAAAACAGAAGTACATGAATAACTTACCTTCCTGCAATAAGATACCATCAAAAGAACATAGAAAATAATAACCTGACCTGGACCTCATAAGCCCGGCAAGTACAAACAAAATACAATCATCTAAGTCCTAATAAGCATAAACAGTTGATAAATACCCATACTGGCCCCCTTACCTGGACCTCAATGATGATCTGATATGAACTATCTCAATATGCATGTGTCATGAATCAATACAACTCTGAGGCTCTATAGTACAATATAAATGTTTCCCCATAGGTACAGCCTGCCTGTCCCATAGGTATGGTCTACACGACCCGTAAACACGGTTTTGCCACCCCGAAGACACGATAATGTAATGTAACTACTACCTATAGGTACAATGTGCCTGTCCCATAAGTACGGTCTTCTCGGCTCGGAGGCACAATAATATAATGTAACTGCTGCCCCATAGGTACAACCTGCTCATCACATAGGTACGGTCTGCCCGGCCCAAAATCACGATAATAGTAATCAAAATGTAGGCTCCAAAACCCTGCAGTGTCAGTGGCTGCTGAGGCCAAAACAAGCTCATAGGCGGTATAAAGATGATAAAAATAACATAATAAAAGCATGTAATCACAGGTGACCTCAATACAATCATAACATGCTTTTCTGGGCCACTAAGTAAGGAATGGAGTGCTGCTGATAGTTACTATATCATGTTGTGGTAGCTAACTATATAGAGTAAGGTCATAAATCGAATATTGGCGTGATACAAACTATAACAAACTTGGGCATTCATGGTCATTCCAGAAAGAGAAAAAGAAGCCTTAACATACCTTTCAACTGAAGCCTTAAAGGTGTCTCTGTGAAGCTCGACCAACCTATCATAATGCAATAATTGCTGAATCAACAAGGTTATGAGAACAAACCATAGACAATTAATAAGGCGTTAATGTCACACTCGCGACCAGCCAACTCTAAAGCATAAAATGAGGCTAATAACAATAATAAATGATAGCTAAATCCAACAACAATATGCTAACCACATCTCAAAGAAGCAATGAGCTCCCGAGGTACTATTTGAAGGCGTACTTCACATTGTTATATCCAACAACCATCATTCGTGACTCCAATAAGAATCACACCAACTCCCAGTCCCTCCAACATCTTAACAACATCAATATACAATAATAATAATCCAACTCAATGAGACAAAGGGGCTGCCCAGAGCTACGATATCCAAAACACCACTTCATGGCTAGAAAATTTATAAAATGATACTAGAACATGAAATTGCGAAGGCGGGTCATAGGAGGAATATTACCTCAACAAAAAGCTTTGAAATCCTAATCTAAACAATCTATTAGAAGAACTCACCATGAGCTGTAACAATATACGACAAGAAAACATGACAACCATGCCGATAACAATAAGTTCCTCCTCGGAATTAATTCTAAGGCTCAATTTAAGAATGAATTGAGGATTTAGAACTCTTACCTTCCGATAAATAGATTCTAATAGTAGAAAAATATAAATCCCATAACCTGCTTCTTTGAGGTAATAATAAACAGAGTCAAAATTGACGAGAAAACTATACCACAAGGATGAGCTCGCGATGTAGAGCAACTTCTGTTAAATTTTCGAGTTGAGAATCCTAACACTCATGGAGGCTTTGGGGAATTATTCTCTGATTTTTTGGTGTGTTTTCAGCTGATTCTATTGAAAAATAACATAGGTGGTGGTGTTTTATAAAGCACTACCGGCCTTGGGGCTAGGAGGACCCGCCTAGACGTTTCTACTTGTGCAGTCTTATGAAAATGCGAATATTTCTCTATTCTGAAGTCATATAGATTAATGGTTTAGTATGTTGGAAACTAGACTCATTGATCTTCGATTTTTAGGTTGAGGGCCCACTAATTATTTATATATTTTGAGAAAATCTTTGAGATATTTGATCCAACTTTTTAGAGAATTCCTTAAAGGAATCTAAACATACGACCATTGGACAATTAAAATTCCTCACAAAACATCCTTCCTACATATTAATAACTCTTAGTCTTGTCCTAAAAGCACGATATAATTGAAATATTTGAACAGATGGGGTATTACATCCTCCCCCCTTAAGGACATTCATCCTCGAATGATGATAATATATGTGGCATCACTTGAAACAACAAAAGAGATCATATAATTCACAAGTAACGTACCTCAAGTATCCAAATGTGGGTCTACTATTTGTCTATTTTAAACATCATATGAAGGAGTGAACAAGTTGGGATATCTTGACTTCATATCCTCTCCAGCTTCCCACATTATCTCCTAGATATTACGGTTCCACCATAACACTTTCACTGAAGCTATATCATTACTCCTTAATCTCTTAATCTGGCGGTCTACTATGGCTACATGGACATCTTCATAAAACAGTTCCTCTAAAATCTGAACATCTATTGTTGGCATTATATGTGCTGGATCTCTGATACACTTCCGTAATATAGAAACACTAAAGATTGGATGCACTGTCTCTAGTTTTGAAGGCAACTCTAGCTGGTAAGTAACTCTGCCTATCTGTCGCACAATACGATAAGGTCCAATATTTTAACGACATATTCGGTCATTATTAAAAAGGCACCTCGTGTGGGCTACGGGAACTTGTGGAATACATTCTTGAATTAAATTGGGGTGACGTGACAAAAAATTATGTAATTTGAAATTTTGTTCAGGATGATGTCATCCAACTATAGAGGGAATTTTCCCGCTATAGTGCCACCACGATAGCGGTTGGCAGGCCGCTATAGCAGGTTGACCGAATCAATAACTCAGAATGCGGGTTTTATATTTTTGACTTCTCCTCTTTAGTTGTAAAAAGGATGATGCATACTCTAAAAACCCTCCTAGGGTGTCTCATGACCAGAAAGCAATGGAGATGAGGGATTTCCACTCAGATAGGATAAAACCCACAGATTCTACACTTAATTCTCATCAGGATTCGCCTCCACAGAGCCAAAGATTGTGTTCAAACTTTGGTAGCAACTTCTTGGTATCCAGGTAGGCTAGGTTTGATTAAGTAGATTAGACTCGGGTTAAAATACATGACATATGTATATTGATTGGAGATTGCATGCTTAGACCCTCGGGCACATTGATTGAATGGATAAAACATATTTTAACCTTGCTAATTAGGTGGGAAATTACTATTATGATATTGTGGACCCTGTACCTAATTGTTTGTGTTTATACTATGGTTTTTAATCCTAGATAACTGGATTATGGGTGGGTTATCGGAGCTAGTAATGATTAATTATAAGGGGGTTGCTAGGGCATAATGGATTCCCCAAGTTAGTATTATGGAGGAAAATGGAATAAACAAGGGGGTACTGAGAACGTGGTATTAAGGGGTGGAATTCCTGTGGATACATGTGTATTCCTAAATGAGTCTAGGATTTGAGTTATATAAATTAATATGCTTAGTTGAATAAGCCAGGGATTTGTCTTCGGACAGGCCACCAGAAGATAGGAAGATGAACCATAGTTGTTGTGGTAGGTGATAGTTGTTGTAATTCCAAATTTGTAATGTGTACATAATAACTACATCATTAATATTACTTACACCATGTGTTTTCAGGGAAAAAGGGAATAAGTATTGGTGATATCTTAAGTATCAATCTCATGCAATGAACGTGTTTTAAATGCTTGTTAGTTGTAAAAGTATGGTATGTTATTCATTGTAGTTTTGATTGTTGTGATATCTGTGATTCTTTGATTGACTCGAGTACCATGCCTGGTATAGATTCTATTATGGTTGCCTCGGGTACCACACCTGGTACAACTTCATTCATGGTTGGCTTGGGTACCACGCTTGTTATATGTTTGGTTGATATTTTTTTCATATGTGTTGGTTCCTTGAGTGAACCAGTATTATCTATTATTCATACTTATTCATATGTGTAGGTTCCTTGAGTGAACCAGGCTTATCGGTTGTTGATGTTTATTCATGTGTTATTTCCTTGAGTGAATTGGGCTTATCTATTGTGGAGGTTGTTTCACATGTGTTGGCTTCTTGAGTGGACCGAAATTCATTGTTCTTGATATAGATATTGGTCCTAGAGTGGACAAGTTGGTGTGTTTAAGTGCTAAGGTAGTTTTTTGTATAAACTGAGATTGTATGTTGAACATCATAGATGATGTTCTAGAGATACTTGGGTGGTCTGGGTTGCTCGAAAAATGTGTCATAATTACTTGTGGCCTATTACCTAGCGGGTTGGGACATGGTTATATGGTTATTCAGTTAGGTTATTGACTGGGATATCTTACGAGTAGTCTATTGACTTGGCTAAGGGTTGAGTATTAGGGTTACTGACTTAGGATCTTGAGTGATAGTGGAAGGCCGCTACGGAGATAACTGGCTAAATGGTATCAAGGCTGAAAATTTGAAGGTATCTCTAGTGTTTTGCTGCATAGGTAGGCTTGTGGGGTCTAAGGTTTATAAGTGTTAGTGTATGATCAGGCTAATGGAGTGGGGTGTTCTCTAATATTGGAGTCGGCAGTAGAATAGGGTAAGGAAGCTTGGGAAGGGTGAACCAAATTCACGGGCAGCATATCTGGGTAGTAGGAGTTGTTGATAAGGGACCCTGACTGTATAAATTTCAAGTTGTATGCTTTCTTTTGGATATTTACATGATGTTATATGGCAGATTCAGATCGATCAATAATGTTACCAGTACGTATTATTTATACTGATACTACTCTTGTTATTCCTTTTGGATATAGTCTGAGTGCAAGATCAGTTGATGTTTCCTAGGTGAAGACGATGGTGATCTCCAACAGCTTCTACTCATCTCTTTTTATGGTAGTAGTTGTGTCTTATTTTGTCTATTCTCCTAGTAGCTCTTGTACCTATTTAGACTAGTTCCTAGGGAGGGGTTCAGTTGTATTTTGAAAAAGGTTTCATTGTAATCAAAGTTTTGAGATTGGATTATTTTATTTAAGGTAAATTTCATGTTTTTTATTTACTTACGCATACCTGTTCTAAATTGGGTGGTAAGGGTTCTCCTATCTAGGTGATTTAGAGTATGTGCTCTCATGGTCTGGTGGTTGGGTTGTGATAATTTAGTATCAAAGACTAGGTTATCTGTCTCTGAATACAAGAGCAAATATCGAATAGAGTCCTGCAGATTAGTGTGTTGATGTCCACATCTAATCTTCAGGGAACTATGACGCATTCTAGGAAATTGTTCCACTTTTTTTTATTCCTTTCATGCGGTCTATTTCTTGCTTGTATGGGTTGAGTCGAATTGGTATCTCTTAATTCTAATTGGTATCTCAACAAGGTAAATTGATGTCGTTGTACCCGACTAAAATTACACAAGTAAGGCACGTTGGAACCGAGAAGGTTCCAATTGGTATCTGGCCTTAGAGGCAATATAAATGCATGGATGATCGGTTAATGGTCATCCATTAGGTGAATATAGGTTAATGAAAAAGGACTTGTTAGTGGTGAGATTCAATATTGTGATTATGTGCACTGCATTGTTTGAATGACTATGATGTGTGGTGTGTAATTGCTTGAATCACTATGAAATTCGTGGTCAGGGAAGGGTCATAACTTGGTTATGTGTTATTGATTAAGGGATTAGTTGCTATGTGATTTAACTGAAAATTTTTGTGCTAAATTTTGGACATGGACATACCATTAGTAAAATGGTAAGGGGACAAAATGATTTGTGAATATGGGGAAACTCCAATTTCAGGACACCCGGGATTGGTTGGGAACCATGGGGGAAAGGCTATTGTACTATAATAGCGGAAATGTGATGTTATGAATAGTTTTCTGGTGTGATTCTTAACTAATTTTATGATAATGTGGTGCTGAGTTCTTGTTTATGCATTGTTGGGATTGGTCTGCAGGTTATATTTAAGACCATAATGTGATTTCTGGTGTTAATATTGATAACAGGGAATGGCAAGCAAGGAAACTTTGTAGAAATTGAAGAATTTTGGGTTGCTGTTGTTAGGGCCACCCGAGCGAGACTGACCCGCTATGGTAATCCCACTATAACGGGAGTTTTCCCGCTATAGCGGCATCGTGGTAGCAGCGTGCAGGCCTCTATAGAGGGATGGGTGGGGCAGAATCCCTGCCCTATTTTCCCCTATTTTGCTTTCCGTTCCTGGGGTGTTTTAAGTCGTCAGTTGAGTTGGGAGCTAATGTGTGAATCAAGAAAATTGCTTATAGACTAATTTTGCATGCATATAAGATTAATATTGTTTTTTAACTAGCATCCTGGTGTGATAATAAAAACGTATAAGAGAAGGAGGGATCATTATCTAATATATGCCCTAAACGGGGTCAAACCCAAAAACAATAAATAGTATGTATATAAGAGGGGAGGGGAGAAGGAATGAAAGGCACTAAGGGCCCTAGCCAGATGCCTCAACACCATCAGGGGTTGCTGGGGTAGGCTCATCTACCTTGGTGTCGCTCAAGAAAGGGAACTCCTGCATGTCCTTGGGCTCTAACTGGGGAAGCTACATGTCAGGGATGGTGCAGCTGAACATTACCTTCATGGTCTTCCATAGTTGTGCAAGCATGCGATCCCGGGAGCACCTCTTACTCTTCTCCTTATCAAGCTCTCTATTAAGCACTGCATAGTACTGGGCAGGGGGAGGTAGGGGTGTGGCTCTGGCAGGGGCGTTCTCTATGAATCTCCTGATCGCGGCTATGTCTGCCTCCAGGTGACTACTAGTGATC
This sequence comes from Jaltomata sinuosa, assembly GCA_003996215.1. Lineage (NCBI taxonomy): Eukaryota > Viridiplantae > Streptophyta > Magnoliopsida > Solanales > Solanaceae > Jaltomata > Jaltomata sinuosa. The sequence goes on from QJPP01004774.1 coordinate 61,324, forward strand.
ATGGGCTGGGGCTGGAAGGGAGGGGCATCATCATCAGTGCCCTCCGCAACCCGGCTGCTCTCGGCCTCACCTACTTTCCTCTTCTTCTTTCCTTTAGAGGCGATAACCTTCACCAAAAGAGGGTGAAATGGAGTGTCCATCTCTTCCTCCATGTCAGTATTCTCCTCGGGTGTCTCAGCTCACCTGCATAGTACAGACACTATACCGGGAAGGAAATGACCCTTCTTGTTGCCTTAGTAGAAGTCCTTCTACTCAGATACAATCTGCACCCCCACATTCAGTTGAATGCCCTATATAGCACAGGCCACCACCAAAACCCGATGGTAGGTCACGTCAATAAGGATTATTGACAGATAAATCCTCCGAGACACCAAGTTCAGCCATCTCCTAGCATCGACTGTCAAGTAAGTACTCGTGATGCCCTCAGTGGTGGGAAAGTAGACCTGGTCCCTGAACTCCTTCTCTACCAGAGTGTCCCGCAACCATTTCAAATCCCAATCCCGAAGCTTGGCCTCATATCTGGCATTGTAAATATAAGACACCCCCAGCACCTCATTGATGGTCCAAATATCCACGGGGATATCCATTCCTCTAATGCAAATGGTGGGGTTGGGGTCATCCCAAAGCACGGTAGGGAGTATGGCATATAATTCCCATACGCATCCTGAGACCTCAGAAGGAGGAGCCTCCACCAATGGAACCCATCTGAACTCCCGATGTCGATTATGGAAATCCCTTGCTTTCTTTTCCACCCCTCTCATGTTGAAGGCCTTTTCATATGAAAGGTTTTTCCTCCGGTAGTCATAGCATCTCTCTCAGCTAGCATCATTAAGGAACCTTTCGTAAGCTAAAATAGGTCCTTGATTAGTAGCCATTGAGTATTAAATCTGCAATTTAGCAAGAAGGGGTTGTGTTAGAACTCGTAAAGTGATAAGGAAATCAAATTCGGGGAAAAAGGGCCAATTCCTTAGCCTGTCTGGGAGGCTATTGCCTGCAACCTCCTGCTATAGCGGACTGCATCTTGCTATAACAATATTGCTATAGCATAAATTTATCTTTAATAGCAGCATCGCTATAGTGGAGCAAGGTTGCTATAGCGGCCTTCATCTTCCAAGAAATTTAAGAGGTGCAATAATGGCGTCTCTTGACCCAAAATTCTATTTTTAACATTCCAAGTTCAGATTAGTGTTCCCAAAGTACTCTACTACTATTTCATGCAAGAACTTGGGAGCATTGTAACTCCTAAAAATTGCCCAAATCACCATTTCCTGACCAAGAAATAACCCTTCATATGCCCTACGATTTGAGCCCATTTCGTTCATGAACCCTATAATTTTTACACCCTGAACACTGTGGGAGCATTGTAAATGTAAGGAAAACATCCATTCTTTGAAGATTCAACCCAAATCAAACCCAAAAAGTTTAAAATTCAAAAACCAACCCACTATCTTTTCTATTCATCAAATTCAAGCATAGAACAAACAATATTAGTGCAATGAAGTAAGGAAAGTAAGGTTCAATGAATTTACCTTGTTTTCCGATGTTGGGAGCAAAGTGATCGGGGGGAGAGTTGTGTTGCTGGGTGAAAAAGGGGGAGAATGGGAGACAAACCCATTTCTCACCTTTTTAAACTATTGGCACCCGCTATAGCGGTGCTGCTAGAGCAGAATAATTTCTGCTATAGCAAGATTAAGATCACTTTGAAGCTAAATGGTTATTTTCCTTGTTGTTTGAAATTCTTTTGCTTTGGTATATTGACGAGACCCCATATTACTTGGGCACTCAAAGGAAGGGATTCCTTAGCAGGGCGGGATGGTAATAGTTTTGGCCTGGATTATCAGTACACCAAAAGGAATGAAGTTTAGTGATTTATGTAGGGATATAATTATGTTATCATGGTAGGGAGTTAAGGTTTAAAAGCTGGCTCATTCCTTCTTTTCTTACTAGAAATTATTTAGGAATGAATGATGGGTAAATTGGTATATGTTGTAATGATCTATTTAGTCATTATTAAAAGGGAACCTCATATGGGCTACAAGAACTTATGGAATATGTTCTCGAATTAAATTGGGGTGACGCGATGAAAAATTATAGAATTTAAAATTTTGTTCGGGCTGACGTCATCTCGCTATAGCAGGAAGTTTTCCGTTATAGCACCGCTGTAGTAGCGGCTAGCAGGCTGCTATAGCGGGCTGACAGAACCAGTAACCCTGAATACAAGTTTTATATTTCTGACTTCTCTTCTTTAATTGCAAAAAAGATGAGACTTACTCCAAAAACCCTCTAAGGGTACCTCATAGTCAAGAAGCAATGGAGAGGAGGGATTTCTACTTAGATAGGGTAAAACCCACAGATTCTATGCTTAATTCTCATCAGGATTTGCCTCTACGGAGCTAAAGTTCATGTTCAGACTTCTATAACAACTGCTTGGTGTCTAGGTAGGCTAGGTTTGACTGAGTAGATTAGACCCAGGTTGAAATACATGACATATGTAGATTGGTGGGAGATTGCATGCTTAGGCCCTCGGGCACGGTGTTTGGATGGATAAAACATATTATAACCTTGCTAATTAGGTGGGAAATTACTGTTATGAGTATTATGGACCCTGTATCTGATTATTTGTGTTTATATTATGGTTTTTAATTCTAGATAACTGGATTATGGGTGGGTTATTAGAGCTAGTAAGGATTAATTATAAGGGGGCTACTAGGGCATAGCAGATTCCTCGGGTTGGTATAATTAAGGGAAATGGAATGAACAAAGGGGTACTGAGATCGTGGCATTAAGGGATGGAATTCCTATAGATGCAGGTGTATTCCTAAATGAGTCTAGGATTTTAGCTACACAAATTAATGTGCTTAGTTGAATAAGCCGGGGATTTGTCTTCGGACAGGCCACTAGAAGCTAGAAAGATGAACCATAGTTGTTGTGGTAGGTGATGGTTATTGTAATTCCAAATTCTTAATGTGGCATAATAACTGTATCATTAGCATTACTTGCACCATGTGTGTCCAGGGAAAAAGGGAATAAATGTTGGTGATATCTTAAGTGTCAGTTTCATGCAATGAATGTATTTTAAATGCTTGTTAGTTGTACAAGTGTGGTATGTTATTCATTGTGGTTGTGATTACTGTGATATTTGTGATTCTTTGGCTGGCTCGGGTACTATGCTTGGTATAGATTTATGGTTGACTTGGGTAACATACCTGGTACAGGTAATTCATCGGTTGGCTCAGGTACCACACCTGGTATAGATTCTATTATGGTTGGCTTGGGTACCACGCCTGGTACAACTTCATTCATTGTTGGCTCGGGTACTACGCATGGTATAGATTTGGTTGATGTTTATGCATATGTGTTAGTTCCTTGAGTGAACCGAGTTTATTTGTTCTTAATGTTTATTCATATGTGTAGGTTCCTTGAGTGAACTGGGCTTATCGATTGTTGATGTTTATTGTATATGTTGGTTCCTTGAGTGAACCGAGCTTATCTATTGTGGAGGTTGATTCACATGTGTTGGCTCTTTTAGGGGACCGAGATTCATTGTTCTTGACATAAAAGTTGGTTCTAGAGTGGCCGGGTTGGTGTGTTTAAGTGCTAAGGTAGTTTCTTGTATAAATTGGGATTGCATGTTGAACACCATAGAAGATATCCTAGGGATCCTTGGGTGGTCAGGGTTGCTCGAAGAATGTGTCATAATTACTTGTGGCCTATTACCTGGTAGGTTGGGACATGGTTATATGGTTATTGAATCAGGTTGCTGACTGGGATGTCTTACGTGTAGTCTATTGACTTGGCTAAGGGATGGGGATTAGGGTTACTAACTTAGGATCTTGAGTGAGAGTGAAAGGCCGCTACTGGGATAGTTGGCTAATTTGTAACAAGGCTGAAAATTTGAAGGTACCTCTAGTGTTTGGCTGCATGGGTAGGCTTGGAGGGTCTAAGGTTTATAAGAGTCAGTGTATGACCGGGCTAATGGAGTAGGGTGTTCTCTAATGTTGGAGTCGGCCACAGAATAGGGTGAGAAAGCTTGGGAAGGGTGAACAAATTTCACTGGCATCATATCTGGGTAGTAGGAGTTGTTGATAACGGACCCTGACTATATAACTTTCACGTTGTATGCTTTCTTTTGGATATTTATATGACTTTTATGTGGCGGATTTGGGTTAACCTATGATGCCTACCTGTCAGGCCCCGAGACTACCCCCTAGACGTAACACGGGACCTGGGACCACAAATGCCCAAGTTAACCCTTGGTCATAGCATAACTTAGACGTATACAAAGAAACATAGCGGAAGCATACATAAGGAAGATAGGCAACCATAACTGAATAGGAATAAGGTCTAAGAGATACCAAATTTAGAATACCGAATACAACCATCTAGCTATGTCTGAAGCCTCTAACTGACATAGGGAGTTGCTGGGACAAGACCAGCTAACTCAAAAATCCAAAGAAAAGATATAAAAGTAACTAGCATAACTATGGCCCTCGAATGATGAGGACTCACCAATAGAATTGTGATGACTGGCAACATCTAGCCATGAGTCGGAGGAAAGGAGACTGAATTTGCATCATAATAGGATGTAGCACAAAGTATGCGTCAGTACTATAGGATGTACTGGATATGTGAGATATGCATAAATATGGTAATCATACTTAAAACATAGTTAAAACTGAGTTCATGCATGATAAGAGAAATCATGAGTAGATATCGTAGTTTAAGCATAAGATAAGAAATTGAATAGCATAAGACTTAAAAAGCTTCATACGAGAGTTTCTCTTAATCGACATAAACCATGATGAGCTACATGGAGTCCAGTGTCATACACCCATACCGAAAAAGGTTGTCCAAAATGGCCAAGGTTAGAACCTTATCTAATATGATCATGTTATAAGCCACAAGGGCAACCTACGGTGGCAATGTAGTTTTGGACTTGGGTTATCTAGAACCCTCATTGCTCGGTGCTAAATACTACTCCCAAAATAAACATATAACTCAAAATATACTAGTGGCATATCTAATGCCAAATCCGTTTGAAAAGCATAAGGACATATCTAATGTCATGCAAATTCAATCATAAGTCTTAAAGCTTAGCATAGCCATAATTCACTTTTCTTTCTAAATTTATAACTTGAAGAATTAGGCATGCAATTTCATAAAGTACTTGAGATCATAATACCAATGCATGCAATTTTTCCTTAAATCAAGCCATGCATGTAAAATTGAACTAGGGTTAGCATTCAAATCATGAGATAAGTAATCATTTGAAAAACCCATGTAAATCATGAAATTTAACTTAGAATTCATTGAAGAAACATAAGAAAACACTTCATAGAAAAGCCCATAAGAATTGGGTATGAACCCTAACTTAAAACTTCATAAGAATCAATTTAGAGAAATTTGGGGTTTTGAGCATAAGGGTGAAAGAATCCCCTTATTGAATACCTACATACCTGATTTGAAACTAGCCCTACCAAGAATGAGAAGAATGGAGACTTGAAATTGAATCCCTTGCTATGGAGCTTGAAGCTTGGAGTTGATGAAGTTCTTTTCCCTTTTGGGGAGATGAATGAGGAATAGTGAAAGACTTAGGACAATTAGGGTAGACACCCTGCTAAAAGTGGCCAAAACTACCTCACTTAGGAGTTAAAAGGGTGGGTAGTTACAAAAATACCCCTGGGTAAAATCTGGAAAAGAACAGATTTAAAACTCGGCTTCAGGTTCCACAGGTCATTTTCGCTAGCCGTAGAAGTAACCATAGTTCATGGATTGGAGTCGTGGTTTCTGAGCCAAAAGATAGGCTTAATATGACTTTCCACGAGTTAACAGGATGACCCATAGAACCATCTACGATTCATGGAACCCACTAGTGGTTCCTGGGGAAACTGGCTACCCTTAGTCTTAGTTCCACGAGTTAGTTCCATGACTCGTGGAACCATCTACAAACCGTAAACCTGACTCATGGTTCTCAGACTTGAGGATGGTCTGCAGGACTGGTTTCACGAGTTCCTTCCATGACTCGTGGACTTGACTCGTGATTTCTAGAATGATCAAAATTTTGGAGATCTTGAGTTTAAAAGCTGAATCAAATTCTGAGGTGTTACAATATCTTCCCCTTGGGATCGTTCGTCATCGAATGAAGACTAAGCAAGGAAAATTGGAGAGAAAACAGCCCAACCAAACAACAAAACATACAAACCAAAGAATAAGCATGAAAACTGGCTTTTTATCTTAAAGCATGACTGAACTAACTTCGGAAAACATGAATGCATGCTATGATCATAAGAGAAACTGATGGAGCGGAATCGTAGGGGCATACTAAGGAGAAAACTATTACCTCAAACTGAAACTGGATCGGAAAGAAAGAGATGTGGGTACTTGGCTTTCATGGCTGCTTCTGCTTCCCAAGTATCTCCCTCAACTAGTTGATTTCTCCAAAGGACCTTTACCGAAGTTACTTCCTTGTTTATCAACCTCTGAATCTGATGATCAAGAATCTCCACGGGAACTTTCTCATAAGTAAGTATATCCTTCACACTCACATTCTCCAAAGGAACAATCAAGGTCAGATCACCAACACACTTCTTCAATAAGGAAACATGGAAAATCGGATGAACCACTTCTAAATCCGTTGGCAACTCTAACTCATAAGCAACACTACTAAGCTTCCTTTTCTTACCAAAACTCATCTCACCCTTCATGGGCGACACCTTTAGAAATACCCAATCATCAACCTTAAAATCCAACTCTCTTCTCCTCACATCTGCATACGATTTTTGTCGACTCTGAGCGGTCTTCAACCTTTCCCTAATGATCTGAACCTTCTCTATAGTCTTATGGACCAAATCTAGACCAATCAAAGATGCATCACCAACCTCAAACTAGCCAATAGGAGATCTACACCTCCACCCATAAAGTGCTTCATAGGGAGCCATCTGGATGCTAGAATGAAAGTTGTTGTTATAGTCAAACTCAATAAGAGGTAAGTGATCATCCCAATTCCCTTTGAAATCAATCACACAAGCTCTCAATATATCCTCCAAAGTCTAAATAGTACGCTCTGCCTGGCCATCCGTCTGTGGGTGAAAAGTTGTGCTAAGCTTAACCTGAGTTCCAAGACCCTTCTGAAATAATCTCCAAAACTGGGATGTAAACTGAGTACCTCTATCTGAAATAATAGAAAATGGAACGCCATGCAATCTGACTATCTCATAAATGTAGAGTTTGGCATAATCCTCTGTTGAGTCTGTAGTCTTGACAGCCAAGAAGTGGGCTGACTTAGTCATCCTGTCGATAATCACCCAAATAGAATCATGTTGCCTTCGAGTACGAGGCAAACCTGTAATGAAGTCCATATTAATAGCTTCCCACTTACAAGTAGGAAGATCAATATCCTGAGTCATACCACCCGATCGTTGATGCTCTACCTTCACTTGTTGACAATTGGGACACTTAGCCACAAAATCTGCTATGTCCCTCTTCATGCCATTCCACCAATAGACTTATCGTAGGTCACAGTACATCTTGGTGGCATTGGGGTGAATAGAATATCTGGAGCTATGAGCCTCTATCAAAATCCACTATCTCAACCCGTCTACGTCAGGAACACATAATCGACCCTGATATCGAAGCACACCATCTCCCCCTTGGGAGAAAACCTCTACCCTTTCCTGATAGACTGCACTCTTCAACTTGTGCAAAATAGGATCATTAGCTTGCTTCTCTTTCACTTCAGCTACCAAAGATAATTCAGACTCATTCTGAACAATAACACCACCATCTGTCGAATCCATAAGGCAAACTCCTAATCGAGCAAGTCGATGAACACCTTGGATAATTCCTTCTTTTTGTCCTCAACCGAAGACACACTACCCATAGACAACCTACTAAGTGCAACCGCCACTATATTGGCCTTACCCGGATGGTACAACACACTAATATCATAATCCTTAAGAAGCTCAAGCCACCTCCTTTGACAAAGATTCAATTCCTTTTGAGTGAACATATACTGAAGACTCTTATGATCGGTGAATGCATCCACATGAACACCATGCAAGTAGTATCTCTAAATCTTCAAGGCAAAAACCACGGTCGCTAACTCAAGATCATGAGTAGGATAGTTCTTCTCATAAATCTTAAGCTGTCTAGAAGAATAAGCAATCACCTTACCACGCTGTATCAAAACACAACCCAAACCAATCCTAGAAGCATCACAATACACAACAAAGTCATCTAGGCCCTCGGGTAGAGCCAAAACTGAAGTTGTCGTCAACCTAGTCTTCAATTCCTAAAAGTTGTTCTCACATAGATCAGATCATTGAAATTTTACCTTTCTCTGAGTCAACCGAGTCAATGGGGAATCTATGGAAGAAAACCCTTCCACAAATCTATTATAGTAACCAGCCAAACCTAAAAAGCTCCTAATATCATACGGGAAAGTGGGTCTCGGCCAGTTCCTTAATGCCTCTATTTTTCTGTGAATCAACTTGAATACCATATCTAGTCACAATATGCCCCAAAAAAGCAACACATTGCATCCAAAACTCACACTTGCTAAAGTTAACAAACAATTGTCGATCCTTGAGAGTTTGCAACACAACTCTCAAATGGTCCGCATGCTCCTCCTCACTCCGGGAGTAGATAAGTATATAATCAATGAAAACCATCACAAACATATCCAAATACTGTTTGAACACATGGTTCATCAAATCCATAAAAGATGCAGGAGAATTCGTTAGTCCAAAAGACATAACCATAAATTCATAATGACCATACCGAGTTCTGAAGGCTATCTTTGGAATGTCACACTCCCTAACACGAAGCTGATGATAACCGAATCTGAGGTCAATCTTGGAAAAGTAACTAGCACCCTGAAGCTAATCAAACAAGTGAGCAATCCTAGGAATGGGATACTTATTCTTAATTGTGACCTTGTTCAACTGACGGTAGTCGATACACATTCTGAGAGAACCATCTTTATTTCGCACGAATAAAATTAGAGCACCTCACGGAGAGATGCTAGGCCAAATAAAACCCTTATCAAGAAGGTCCTTCAGCTGATCTTTCAATTCCTTAAGTTCTATTGGAGCCATGCTATAAGGAGGAATAGAGATAGGAATAACATCAAAGTCAGTCATCTCCAACTCTACTAGATCCACCGAAGTGACTCTATGAAGGACTTAGATAGGGAAATTTCAATAAATTCATTTGGCTAGGACTGACTCACCAATAAGAGTAGAAACACAAAAGGGTTCTAAGAGTTTATCAGGACTAATTTCGAACTTGCAAGCAACATAAGGGGTCACAAAAGATAAAGAGGCACTAGGGTCCAACAAAGCATACACATCGAGGGAGAAAACTTTCAACATACCAGTAACAATGTCTGGGGAACTCTCCTGGTCCTGGCGAGAGGACATGACATGAAGGTAGTTCTGGCACTGACCACCAAAACTAAAAATAGTGCCCTGCTAGGCTGGTCGACCTCCTGGAGATGCGGGGGCAGACTGAGTCCTGCTACCTAAAGGCAATCCTTAATATTTTGTCCAACCTGACCACACCCAAAGCATCCATCTGAACCAGCTAAACACTCACCAAGGTGACTTCTACCATATTTGTTGCAAGAAGGGTAAGGAGTCCCCTTTGCAACACTCCTCTGCGAATAAGAACTTGATCCTCTACCTGCCTGATCATGATGAGGCTTGGGGGTCTGAGTAGGAGCGCTAGCTTAAGAATGAACGGGTCCTGATGACTTCTTCTGGAATGAAGAGCGGTTTCCACCTCAGGACCTCTGATGGCTAAAACTTGAACCCTCTGATCTGACCCTCTTATTCTCTCTTGTCATTTCCCTCAACTTATCTCCTTTAATCTGGTGAGCATGGTCATAAGTCTAGAAATATCCATGTCATCCAGAATCATAGTAGACCTGCACTCCTTCTTCACCAAATCTGACACACCATAAATGAACTTGCTCATCTGATCCCTCGGATCAGCCACCATAGAAGAAGCATACATAGAAAGCTGATTGAACTTTAACCCATACTCCTGAATCGACATAGATCCTAGCCTCAAATTCACAAACTCTTAGGCCTTATCCTCCCTCAACTCCCTAGGGAAGAACCTATCAACAAAATTCCTCTCAAAGCACTCCCAAGTCATAGGGACCACATCCCTAGCCCTAGCATCCTTCCACTGTGTGTACCAAATGTGAGCTACATCCTTGAGCTGACAAGAAGCTAGCTCGACACTAATAACTTGCATCACACCAAAGATCTTCTTCACCTTATTCATGAAATTTTGTGGATCCTCACCAACTTTTGAACCCCAGAACTCAGGTAGGTTCATGCGAATAAAGTCTCGAACTCGGTCCGCAACTCCACCTTGTGGGTGGACGGGGATAGGAGCCTGTTGATTGGCCTGAGAGGACATAGTCTGATCTAGCATATGAATCGCATTCCTGAACTCCACATTTGTGACCTGGGGGTCTGGAATCAGAGGATCAATATTTTGGGCGGATCTGTGAGGCATAACACGGAGAGGAGGCATAATTTGAAATGCATAAAGATTGAATTAGAGGAATAATAGAGTTAAACTATATTGCACGATAATGATCATGAAAGAAGTGAAGTTTCTTCCTAAGACACCTCATAACTTCCCTATCATAAGTGTGGCGCACTTCATACACATGAAAGATATTCTACTCGATGCAGCTTTCAGACACCCTAAGACTCTTGAACCTGATGCTCTAATACTAAGTTTGTCACGCCCCAAGACTACCCCCTAAACGTAACACGAGACCTGGGACCATAAGTGTCCCAAGTTAACCCTTGGTCATATCATAACTTAGACATATACAAAGAAACATAGTGGAAGCATACATAAGGAAGATAGGCAACCATAACTGAATAGGAATAAGGACTAAGAGATACCAAATCCAGAATATCGAATACAACCATCTAGCTATGTCTGAAGACTCTAACTGACATAAAGAGTTGCTGGGACAAGACTCCAGCTAACTCAAAAATCCAAAGAAAAGACATAAAAGTAACTAGCATAACTATAGCCCTCGAATGATAAGGACTCACCAGCGGTGGACCTACATAGGTTCAAGTGGGTTCATATGAACCCACTTCGTCAAAAAATTACACTATATACATATATATATAATCAGTTTTTGAAAATATACAAGGTTTATATTAAATTTGAACCCACAATAACAAGTGCAACGTTCAGCCCAGTGGCAAAGTGGGTTCAAATCACTGACTCTCGGGACCTGAGTTCGAATCTTACCTTGGACCCTCATTTTTTGTTTTGAACAATTAAATGTCCAGCACCACTGCACCAGCAGTAGCTTACCTATTCTCACGTCCTCTGCTCACTTTTTTTAATTATTATTATTTTAATTATGATATTACTTCAATAAAAAAACTTTTTAAAAGGACCTAATCTAAAAAGTTGTTAATCTCCATTATTCCCCAATTTTCTGAGTTAATATCTCAAATGTTCACTCAACTAAAGGTTTTCTCTCAGAAAGTCACTCAGCTATTGAGAGTTTTACTTACAAAGACATTCAACTTATTTAATTATTTTTGTCATTAAAATTTATTGACATAGAATTTTTATTTTAAACCAAAATTTTAAGAAATAAAAAGATATTTATTTAAACTATTTAATGACCCAATCCACTTTAAAAATATAATATTGAACCCTTTTGTTTCATACATATTCCCCTAAAATTATTCTCTCTTATGAAGTGAAACAATGAAATAATAAAATATTTTTGAGTAGTGTCAATTGAGCCCTAAAAATAGAAAAATTATACAAAGAAGAGCACAGTGAAAATTTAGGAAAGGCGAAGTGCGAAGCCATTGCGAGCAAATTTTCTAGAAAAATCTTGAAATTTTTTTCGCCTAATTGCTAGCAAAATTTCTACGTATTTTTTACTTATCTCTTCCTTTTTTTAGCAAAAAATTCGTTTCTTTTCTATTGTCCAAACAAGAAAGAATAATTTAGTGAAATAAAAGGGTTCAATATTTTTTTTAGCGATCTTAGAATTTTGGTTAGAAATAAAAAATCTATATCGATAAATTTTAATGAAAAATCAATTAAATAGGTTGAGTGACTTTGTAAGTAAAACACCATTTATAGTTGAGTGACTTTTGGAGTAAAAATCAAAGTTGAGTGACTTTATGAGATAAGAGCCCTTCGTTGAGTGATCATTCGGGATATTAACTCAAGAAATTTCCCCAATCATCGTTGCATCAACTCTCTCTATTCGACAGCGGAAGGCGTGAAACAAAAAAAAAGTTTCAAGCTCCAGCCTCCAAAGCAAGATGACTCTCGGATCTCGAGTCTCGTATCAAGAAAATATTGAGAATGACTAAATTATATCTTGATGATTTTGGTGAAAATATAATAGTTACTGTTGGAAATAATAATTCAAAGTTGGAGTAGGAAACCCAAGTTATTTAGGATTTGCATTTTGGTATTTATTTAATTCAAGTTTAGTTAGGATTTGTTTATCCTAGTTTACATTGGAATAGGTTTCCTAGTCCTAGTTTAATTTGGTCTTTTAGTATTATAAATAGGGATTCCATGTTACATAATTTCATATAGTGGAGAATTATTTGAGTTTATCAATAAAATATTTTCCTTCAAATTGGTATCAGAGCTTCTACGATCTTGGTATAGAATCAAAGAGTTTTCGCTGTCGGCGGGCGGCTATAACACCTATATGACGCCCGTCTGGCCAATGATATATTAACAAGTCGGGCCAGTGATATGCTAAGAGGATTATGCGAAAAATATTGCATATTCAAATAGGTGCAAACAAATATGAAACAAGAGGAAGAAACTTTTTTCTAAAAGACAGAGAAAAGTTGGCAAAAAAGAAAATTGAAAGTTGATTATAAGAGAATCGACAAAATTGAATGTTGGTGACAAAGTGCATCAACGAGAGTTGGAGAGAAGTGCTCCAACAATAGAATATTGAAAAGAAGTGCTTCAACTATTGGAAGTTGGAGAGAAGTGCTCCAACACAACCAAGAAAAAAATATCGGGTGTTGAAGAGAAGTGCTTCAACTATTGGAAGTTGGAGAGAAGTGCTCCAACACAACCAAGAAAAAAATATTGGAAGTTGGAGAGAAGTGATCCAACACAACCAAGAAAAAAAATATCGAATGTTGAAGAGAAGCGCTTCAACTATTGAAAGTTGGAGAGAAGTGCTCCAACATAACCAAGAAAAAAAATATCGGGAGTTGGAGAGAAGTGCTCCAACAATTGAAGGTTAAAGTGAAATGCTTTAACAATCGAAGATTGAAGTGAAATGCTTCAACAATTGAAGGTTGATGAGAAAGTGCATCACCAATTGAAGATTGGAGAGAAAGTGCTCCAACACAAACACGAAATTGAAGATCGGAGAGAAAAGCAACCATGACGACAATAAAAAAGCAAGATTATACAACTTTGAATTATGGAAGAATGTTGGAAATAATAATTCAAAGTTGGAGTAGGAAACTCAAGTTATTTAGGATTTGATTTTTGGTATTTATTTAATTCATGTTTAGTTAGGATTTGTTTATCATAGTTTACATTGGAATAGGTTTCCTAGTCCTAGTTTAATTTGGTCTTTTGGTATTATAAATAGGGATGTCATGTTACATAAGTTCACGTAGAGGAGAATTATTTGGGTTTATGAATAAAATATTTTCCTTCAGTTACTCTCAAGTATCAACTAGAGACTTATATTGTTGATGTTTTGATGTTGATGAAAGGTTCTCCAATCTAAAAGGACTTGGTGACCTTTTCGAGAAGCTAGTTAAGATAAAGAAACACTTAAATTATCCCCTTGTATTTCGTCTTGTATAATTTGCGTTGCTCCTGTCAGTCGTCACTGTTACAGTTGAAAGAACCTTTTCACCAATGAAGTTGATCAAGAGTTAATTGTAAAATCGAATGGATGATGATTTCATGAGCAGTTGTATGTATGGTGCCTTATGTAGAAAAAAAGAATATCTAACACTATTTCTGATGAGAGTATTATGAATAGGTTTCAAGAAATAAAAACTCATAGAATAAAATTGTAATAATATATTTTAGTTAATCAAACTTTATTTTGTTTGCTTATTTGCATATTTATTTATTATATATTGAACCCACTTGGTGAAAATCCTGGGTCCGCCACTGGGACTCACCAACAAAATCTGGATGACTGGCAACATCTAGCCACGAGCCAGAGAAAAGGAGACTGAATCTGCATCATAATAGGATACAACACAAAGTATGCGTCAGTACTATAGAATGTATTGAATATGTGAGATATGCATAAATATGGTAAACTTACTTAAAACATAGTTAAAATTGAGTTCATGCATGATAAGAGAAATCATGAGTAGATATTGTAGTTTAACCATAAGACAAGAAATAGAATAGCATAAGACTTAAAAAGATTCATACGGGAGTTTCTCTTAACCGATATAAACCATGATGAGCTACATGGAGTCCAGTATCATACACCCACACCGAAAAAGGCTATCCTAACCGGATAAGGTTAGAACCTTATCTAATAGGATCCTGCAATAAGCCACAGAGGGAAACCTATGGTGGCAACGTAGTTTTAGACTTGGGTTATCTAGAACCCTCATCGCTCGGTGCTAAATACTACTCCCAAAATATACATATAGCTCTAAATATACTAGGGGCATATCTAATGCCAAATCCGTTTGAAAAGTATAAGGACATATCTAATATCATGCAAATTCAAATCATAAGTCTTAAAGCTTAGCATAGCCACAATTCACTTTTCTTTCTAAATTCATAATTTGAAAAATTAGGCATGCAATTTCATAAAGTACTTGAGATCATAATAACAATGCATGTAATTTTTCCTTAAATCAAGCCATGCATGTAAAATTAAACTAGGGTTAGCCTTCAAATCATGAGATAAGTAATCATTTGCAAAACCTATGTAAATCATGAAATTTAACTTAGAATTCATTGAAGAATCATGAGAAAACACTTAATAGAAAAGCCCATAAGAATTGGGTATTAACCCTAACTTAAAACTTCATAAGAATCAATTTAGAGAAATTTGGGGTTTTGAGCATAAAGGTGGAAGAATCCCCTTATTGAAAATCCACATACCTGATTTGAAGCTAGCCCAACTAAGAATGAGAAGAATGGAGACTTGAAATTGAATCCTTTGCTATGGAGATTGAAACTTGCAGTTGATAAAGTTCTTTTCCCTTTTAGGGAGGTGAATGAGGAATAATAAAAGACTTAGGCTAATTGGGGTAGAAACTCTACTAAAAGTGGCCAAAACGACCTCACTTAGGAGTTAAAAAGGTGAGTAGTTACAAAAATACCCCTAGGTAAAAACTGGAAAAGAACAAATTTAAAACTCGGCTTCAGGTTCCACGAGTCCTTTCCACGAGCCGTAGAAGTAACCACAATTCATGGATTGGAGTCATGGTTTTCTGAGCCAAAAGATAGATTGTAGATGACTTTTCACGAGTTAACAGGATGACTCATAGAACCATCTACATTTTGTGGAACCCACTCATGGTTCCTGGGGAAATTTGCTACCCTCAGTCTAAGTTCCACGAGTTAGTTCTATGACTCATGGAACCATCCACGAACCGTGAACCTGACTCGTGCTTCTCAGACCTGAGGATGGTCTGCAGGACTGGTTTCACGAGTCCCTTCCATGACTCGTGGTTCTATCCACGACACATGGACTTGACTCGTGATTCCTGGAATGATCAAAATTTCAGAGATCTTGAGTTTAAAAGCTTAATCAAATTCTGGGGTGTTACACTACCAGTACGTGTTGTTTGTACTGATACTACTCTTGCTATGCCTTTTGGGTATAGTCTGGTTGCAGGATCAATTTATGTTTCCTAGGTGAAGATGATGGTGATCTCTAGCAGCTCCTACTCATCTCTTTCTATAGTGGGAGTTGTGTCTTATTTTGTCTATTCTCTTAGTATCTCTTGTACCTGTTTAGACTAGTTCCTAGGGACAGGTTCAGTTGTATTTTGAAAAAGGTTTCATTGTAATTAAAGTTTTCAAGAGTGGATTATTTTATTTAAGGCAAATGTCATGTTTCTTATTTACTTCCATATACCTGTTTTAAATCAGGTGGTAAGGGTTCTCCTATCTAGGTGATTTAGAGCAGTTTTCCTTACGGCCCGGTAGTTGGATCGTGACAAATATATCAAGGGCTCAGCTTTCCTTTCCTGCCAAATTGTATAACGCATTTCATTGCTGAAACCTTTAGAAAGACCCAATCATCAATATTGAACTCTAAGTCTCGTCACTTAACATCTGAATATGATTTCTGAAAGCTCTGAGATGTCAACAATCTCTCTCTGATCAACTTAACCTTTTCTATGATCTGCTGCACTACGTAAGGTCCAAGCAACCCTGAATCTCTAACCTCAAATAAACTAAGAGGAGATCGACATTTCTGCCCATATAAAGCCTCATACCGCGCCATACCAATGCTTGAGTTACAACTTTTATTATTACATAACTCAATAAGCGACAAATGATCATCCCACTTCCCCCTAAAATCTAGCGCACACGCTCGTAACATATCCTCGAACATCTAGATCGTATATTTGGCTTGGCCATCAATCTGAGGATGAAATGTTGTACTAAGATTAACCTGAGTCCCCAGACCTTTCTGGAAGGATCTCCAAAAGTGTTCTGTAAACTGAGCCCATATGTCTGAAATAATTAATACTGAGACACATGTAGTCTAAATATTTCTCTAATATATAGCCACGCATAATCTTCATTCAAGAATGTGGCCCTGACTGGCAAAAAATGGGTTGATTTCATCAACCTGTTGACAATCACCCAAATAGAATCAAACTTCTGTCGTGAACGAGGTAAACTTGTGACAAAATCCATATTTATTGCCTCCCACTTCTACAATGGAATAACTATCTCCTGAGTTAGCCCATTGGGCTTCTGATACTCTACCTTTACCTATTAAGAATTGGGGCATTGTGCCAAAAGCTCAGCTATGTCTCTCTTCATTCCTGGCCACCAATAAATCTCATTAATATCATGATACTTCTTTGTAGATCCGGGGTCAATAAAGTAGCGAGAATGGTGTGCCTCTTCCATAATCTGATATCGAAGCGCTGCAATATCCGAAAAACATAATCGATCATTGTATCTAAGGATTCCATCGCCTGCTATATCAATAACCAAAGACTCTCACTACTGAGCCTTGCCTCTGAGCTACTTTAAGTTGGGATCCTCGTGCTGTCGCGCCTTCATATCACGACCCAACTACCGGGCCATGCGGGCACCTACACTAATCCACCTAGCTAGGAGAACCCTTACCCCCCGAACCAACAGGCAATGCATAAAATAAAATAACCATTAAGTAAGTCCCTTTTATACATGAGAAATCCTTTTACAAATATTTGGAAAATCTTTATACAACAACTTTCAAAAAATAACAACCTTTAGAACTTGCGGAAATTCACTAACAATATAACACAACCTCCCCAGAACCTAGTCTAAGCCATTACAAGAGCTTCTACAAGAAGAGATTATAACATAAGATGGACACAACTCCCACCATAGAAGGAAGTAGGAGCTGCTGGAAGATTACCGCAATCCTGAACCTGTGAAATATCACCAACCCTGCAACCAAACTATACCCAAAAAGGTATAGCAAGAGTAGAATCAGTACAAACACACGTACTGGTAGGCATCATCGGCTGACCCAAATTCACTCCTACCATCATATAAAAATCAAGATAAAATACACAAGGTAAATGCTTCACCCCTTTTCAACATCACTTTTATCAATCCCTCCTTTCAAAACCGACCTTTCTAACCTTTTGCTGCCAACTCCACCACCCTAGCCTTGACCCTGACATCTAGGACTTCCCAAGTCTTACTCATAACTAGACTTCTCAAGTCACTTTGTCACCTAGAATTCCTAAGTCTCACTTTAACCTTTACCCCAGTCAACTACCTTGACTAAATATCCAGACTTAATCTGGCCAACTGCTCCACCAAACCATTTATACCCATAGTATTACCTACCATTGTCCGGACCTTTCCAGGACCTCTAGGACAACTTTTCAACCAGTTTATATTAACCAGTAACTACACCCCAGACTCTCAGTCTTCCTCCTAATATACCAATCATATAGAATCCTACTAACGACATTGACACCTTCAATGACAACAACAGAGTTACATCTAAATCCTTTTTATTACATCACATAACCCGGACCCTCTAAGGATCCTCCATCCACACCTAAGTATTCAACAGACTACCCCAGTCTACACCAAGACCCACCCTTAGCTTATTAAGCATAATAATTCCTGACCGCCATTAGCACACTTAATGATAATAATTTGTGAACTTATAACCTCTTTTACATAGTCCGGACCCACCCGGATCCCCCTAACACATCTAGGTGTTAACATGGCAAACCCGGTCTACACCAAGACCAACTAATAATCAACATAATAACCTGGTCTACACCAAGACCAACTAAAAAGCAACATAATAATTCGGTCTACACCAAGACCAAACTAATAGGCAACATAATAACCCGGTCTACACCAAAACCAAACTAATAACTAATATAATAATCCGGCCTACACCAAGACCAAACTAATAACCAACATAATAATCTGGTCTACACCAAGACCAAACTAATAACCACTATAATAACCCGGCCTACACCAAGACCAAACTAATAACCAATATAATAACCCGGTCTACACCAAGACCAAACTAATAACCAATATAATAACCCGGCCTACACCAAGACCAAACTAATAACCAAAATAATAATCCGGTCTACACCAAGAGTAAACTAATAACCAATATAATAACCCGTCCAACACCAAGACCAAACTAATAAACAATATAATAACTCAGCCTCTCAAGGACCAAAAATGCAATAACACAATTCATAAACACAACCCACTTCACTCAGAGAACCATTAGTAAAGATGCAACAGTACAATAAAATAAACCCATACTAAATGTGGTACCCGAGCTAACCGTTAGTGAGGCGTGGTACCCGAGCCAACCGTTAGTGAGGCGTGGTACCCGAGCCAACTATTAGTATTCTCGTACCAGGCATGGTACCTGAGCCAACCATTAGTATTCTCATATCAGGCGTGGTACCCAAGCCAACCATTAGTATCCCCGTATCAGGCGTGGTACCCAAGCCAACTGAATGTCAATCAATCCACAGTCACAAATAATGAACAATCAACTTGTAAACCAACAAGCAAAATACCTAGTTCAATTCACAAGACTGTTAAACAGGACACTTAGACAGTACTAAATCATTCCCTAAGCAATGCAAACATCAGACAATTACTTAGACCAAAGTACACAAACATATAGTGCATACAGGAAGCAATAACCATCACCTACCCAATTCCGAGTACACTATAAACCGTTAAATCCCGTCTAGAGACTAACCCTGAATCATCCCTTTAAACATGCCATTATATACCTTTATTCCTGACCCTCTTCCTAAGACCGAGATACAACATGGAAAAACCTCGCCTAGCCTTAGAAACAC
Source organism: Jaltomata sinuosa (assembly GCA_003996215.1). NCBI lineage: Eukaryota > Viridiplantae > Streptophyta > Magnoliopsida > Solanales > Solanaceae > Jaltomata > Jaltomata sinuosa. The sequence continues at coordinate 80,901 of QJPP01004774.1, forward strand.
AGCCATTACGATATTCTAATTATACCAATTCATTTTTCGAAACTTCTGTTCCTTGCACATTAGTTAATTATTAACCCTATCTGGTTTTTCAAACCTTTCCGACATCCTAGTCCCTAAATTTCATTAGCAAAACCATACCAAATAAGTATACACCCAGAATATCACAAAGCACTGTCACAAATTTACTATTTCCATTTCAACCAAACAACCAAAAAATCTTCCTCCAGACTCCGTGCCCGAAGGCCTAGACATGGATTCTCCCTTTCATTCTACACAATAAATAGGAAATAAAAATGGGTCAAGAGTCTACTCAACGAAAAACCTAGCCTACCTAGATGCCAAGCAGCTGTACGATGCAATTTCAGGCTCCGTGAAGGCGTTCCTTGATGGATGACAGGCCCAAAATCCATAGTTTTGCATTCTTTCAGCCGGAATCCCTCCTTCCCATGGCTCCCAAGCTTTGGAGCAGCCTAGGAGAGTTTTTGGAGCAATCCTCATCTATTTTTGACTAAAGAAGGGAGAATGGGATTATAAAACCTATTTTTGGACTTTATGATTCCGTCATTCCGCTATAGCAGACTGCCAAACGCTACAGCGGTACCGCTATAGTGACCTAAATCCCGCTACAGCGGAGTCAATTTTTCAGCACAAACAGTCTTTAGTAAATCAGTCATAACGTTTTACTCAAGAAGCGGATTGACAAATGGTCAGTGGCGTTGGAAAGAAGACTTAGAGATCTTTAATTTAGTGGGTATTGGAACCCCTAACTCCTTATATTCTAGGAGGAATGCATGTTTGAAGTTGACCCTAGTTTGAACTTAGCCCAAAACTAAATCGGTAAGGAAACTTCCAACTTACTTTGTGCTAGGAGTATTGTAAGACCTTAGTATATATCAAATATAATCTCATACTAAGGAATTAATCCTAACTCTTATTACGAATGAGAGGCACCTGCCTTGATCCCAGATAATTTCAGTAACGATGGAATAGGTCATTACACTTCACCTTCATAACTAGAGATGATACAGTTGTGTCCTGAACTGTGACCCCAGTATCATCAAAGTTTAATAATATAACCCTAAACTAGCTAGCTGATGGAGCTCCCAATCTATCTCTCGCATCTCAGCTACCAAATATGATGAACTGCCCATAGACTTACAACTAAGGGAATCCGCTACTATATTTGCTTTCCCTGGATGATATAAGATATCCACATCATAGTCTTTCAGTACTTTAAGCCATCGGCACTGTCACAAGTTTAACTATTTCTATCTAAAAATATACATGAGGCTCATATTATCTGTATAAATATCAACATGAATTTCATACATATAGTGCCTCTAAATCTTCAGGGAATGAATAAATGCAGCTAACTCTAAATCATGGGTCGGGTAGTTCTTCTCGTGCTTCTTTAATTATCTTGAAGCATAAGCAATTATCTTTCCGTGTTGCATCAAAAAACAACCCAGTCCGATCCTAAAGTATCACAATACACCACGTAGCCCTTTGGTAAGGTTAGAACTGGTGCTGAAGTCAATCTGTCTTTCAGCTCCTGGAAACTTTGCTTGCAGGATGTGGTCCACTGAAACTTAGCTGCTTTCTAAGTCAGCTTCGTCAAAGGTGCTAAAAGTAAAAAAAATCCTTCCATAAACCTTTTTTTATACCCTACTAACCCCTAGAAAGTACAAAGTTCTATCAGGCTCGTGGGTCTAGGCCAAGTCTTTACGGCCTCAATCTTTTGTGAATCAACCAGAATACCAGTATTTGATACAATATGGCCCAAAATGGTCACAAAATGCAATCAGAACTCACACTTCGAGAGGTTTGAATACAACCACTAATTTCAAAGTACTTGAAGCATTTCTTAGGGATGGTCTCTATGTTCATTCTTTGACCATGAATATACTAGAATATCATCAATAAACACAATGACAAATAAGTCTAAAAATGGCCTGAATATACTATTTATCAAGTCCAAAAATACTGTTGGGGCATTCGTCAACCCGAAAGACATCATAAAAAACTCAAAATGGCCATATCTAGTCCTGCAGGCTATCTTCGGAATATCACTCTCCTGAATCATACCTGATGATAACCTAAATGTAAATCAATCTTTGAGAAATATTGGGGACCCTATATCTAGGTAAACAAGCCATCAATCCTTGGTAGTGGATATTTGTTCTTTATTGTCACCTTATTCAGCTCTCGGTAGTCTATACACTTCGCAATGAGCCATTTTTCTTCCATACAAATAACACTGGTGCACTCTATGGTGAAACAATAGGCCCGATAAATCCCTTATCTAATAAATCTTTCAGTTTCTTCTTCAATTCTTTCAATTTTATTGGTGACATTCTATATGGGAGAATTGATATCGGATGGGCATCTAGTAATGTAGTGATAGCAAAATCAATCTCCCATTCTAGGGGAATACCAGGAATCTTTTTGGAAACACATTAGCCACTGGAATAGCCTAAAGAGTCAGTGGCTCAGGGTTAACATCTTTAACTCAGAAAATATGGTAAATACAACCTTTTGGAGATCATTTTTATTGCCTCATGATAGGAAATAAACCTGCCTTTTGGTGTTGTCGCATTACCCTTCCACTCCTGAACTACTTCCCCTAGAAAATGGAATCTAAAAGCCTTTGCTCGACAACCAACATTGGTGTAACAAGAGGTCAACCAATCCATGCCCATAATAATATCAAAGTCAAGCATCTCTAACTCTATCAGGTCTACAAAGGTCTATGGCTAATAATCTCTACCGTACAACCTCGATAAACCCTCCTGACAATAATAGAGTTTTCAACTAGGGTAGACACAACAAAATATTGTTGCAATAACTCAATTATAACATCTGGTGATGACTGTGAATCCTGATGACCAGTCAGTGCATTTGTGCGATTTTGGCCACTACCAGAACTAGATGCTCCCTCTTGGCCTCGATTTGTATCTGATGAAATCTGGGAACCACTCTCTATAGAATATACTAAGGAAGATAATCATGTTGGTGATATGTCTCTCTATCCTGAACCTTGTTGGTCTTTTAACGGATAATATCTTTTTACATGACCATCTTGGCCACAAAAATAGCATGTTGTAGAGACCTGATGACATCTCCTGACATGTGCTTATTGCATGTATCATAATGTGGCACAACTGGTCTAAATTGCTCTGGGACCCTATAGTGCTGCAAGCCTGATGCTCGTGAGCTCTCACCTAGACCAAACCATCCTCGGTGATCCAACCTACTACCCTGGAACTACTATGGTGGGGCTTAGGTGGTCTTCCTAAATATTGATGTTTGGAGCCACCCTGAGTCTCTATCTGAAACCCATGGGCCTATCCCTTTTATGCTTCTCTCTCTCAACCCACACAATCGTATACTGGTGATATCGAAGCCCTTATATGTTTTGAGAAATGACCTAAACCCGTAAGATGTCCATATCATCATTTTATGTGGTTTAGTTCAAGCCCAATAACAATCGTAAGCCTAAGTACTCAATCCTTATGACTTATCTCTATAGAACGATTTGAGCAAAAGAAGGGTAACTTTCCTGAACAATGTTTGTAGCTTCCTTCTTATAAAATATGGTACACAACACATTTATAAATAAGACTCTACTAGACAGACTCCCTAGGATATGACATTACTCTGATATCAAATTTGTCATGCCCCAAACTCGGGGAGCGCAACTGGCACTTGATGTCAAAAATTAGGCCATAGCCGACCCTACTGAACTATTTGCAAATGGCGTATAGCATCCACTCATAATCAAGGAAAAAAAAAGGTATATTTTTGCTTAAAAATTAACCTCGGTAGTCAAGGCCCCTGTCGATAGGGCCCCAACCTACCCAAAAGCTATAAAAAGCAAAAAGGCAAACTTTTGAGACTCTGGAGACCCTTGGAAGGAAAAGAGTCAACCAACCCGCTAAAAGCTTGGTTATGCTACCCAATAGGTCTATCTGATTGTCTCTTAGAACCTGCATGCATAAATGCAGTGTCCTTAAACAATAGAGTGTCAGTACAAAATAATGTACCAAGCATGTAAGGCAAACTAAAAACTGAAACTGAAGTGTAAGGACCGAACAAAATGCAAGAGTAAAACAGAATTCTAAGTGTGAAACTGTCAAAGTAACAGAACAGGAACCACGAACAGGTTCCAAAGACCATAGAACAACCACAGTCTGGATGCCATCCGTGGAATAGGTTCTACAGACCAGCCTTTGTAGTCTGATCCATGAGAGGGATCCACGAACCACAGATCAAACCACGGGTGGTAGTTTTCCCTCGTGGAACCAAACCTACGGCCTATCAAAAACCCAGGGAACCATGAGAGGGTTGCACAACTCGTGGAACCATCTATCGACCGTGGTTCTCAATCGTGGAACCCAGTTCACAAATTTTCAACAGTTTTCAACTTAACTCCCCAGGGGTATTTTAAACTTTTTCCCTTGCTTTTAACTCTGATACTTAGTCATTTTAGGATTATTTTTAAGGGATTTTAGTCAGACTTAGACTACTTCCGCTCATTCCATCGATTCAAACTTCAGGAAAGAAAAGAATGCTCTCTTCAAAGCTTTAGACCTAGAGCTTTCTTCTCCAAGCTTCAGAACTCCATCCCAGTTCAAAAATCTCCTTCCACCGGGTATGTAGGTATTCAGTAAGGGTTTTATTCACCCTTATGCCAAAAACCTTAGTCTCTTATTTCAAGTTTCATTATTTTAGAAATTAGGGTTCTTACCCTACCATGTGGATTTTACAGAATTCAATCCTTATGCTTATTTTATGATTTAGAATTCTATTTTAATGAACTATACCTTAGTTCAATGATTTGCATGAATTTTTACAATTATTTGAGAAATCAAGAACTTAGACCTAGATTGTAGTATTTTCTAATGACTTAGCTTACTTCAGAGTTTAATCCAAATTACTAGCATTGAGTTTTAAACAGAATTTAGCCATCTTTCAGTTTACTACAACTTTTCAAAAATAATGTTTTCATACTAGTTAGGTTCTGTCGCAGTATTCCAGGACTTCAGTTTTAAAAAGAGCTAATAGAAATCAGTTTTAGGAGTAGTACTTAGCACCAAGTTGGACTATAGTTCAGCGTACCCTAAAGTCTCAGAACTACGTGCTACCATAGATTTTTTAGTCCCTCAGTTGGGCATCAGAACTAGTAATCATGCCAGTCACGCCTCTATAAGCTGGCAAGGTATATTGGGTCCTCTCAATGGGGCATACACATCGAAATCCACGTTTAGCTCATGTGGTTTATGTCAGTTAACAAGCTCTCCCATAATTATAGATTAGTTGTTATGAACCTGCCTTTTAGTTCAGTCCAGTTTAAATGCTTTTACTATTATGTTATTCATAATGTCTATGCATTTCAGCTTCTATACATCTTATAGTTTTTGGCCATTTTACTATAATTTTTAGCATGCATTATTCTTAACTTTTCAGTATTATAGTATGTTCAGTTATATTGTATATCTTGCATGCCCAGTACATTCAAAGTATTGATCGTATACTTTATGTGTTGCATACTATCATGATGCAGGTTCAGGTTCTCAGACTCAACCTCGTGACTAGCTCGATTCAGTGTCATCTCAGCAATAACCAGTGGTGAGTCCTCATCATCCGAGAATGTACTTTATAATGCTTTTCTATTAGTCTATTTTTGTTTCAGTGTTTTGGAGTTAGCTGGGGACTTATCCCAGCAACTCATCAGTAGTAAAGGCTTTTAGACATAGAGTCAGACTTCAGCTTAGTCAGTTGGTTTTTACTTTTCAGTTTATATTCTAAAACATATATTTTATTTATTTTAGCTTTCGCTTAGCTATTTTTATTCAGAATGCCTAGTATATGCCAGACCATGGGTTAGCTTAGGGTCACTTGTGGCTCTAAGCACCGTGTCACATCTAGGGTGTAGACTCGAGCATGATAAACTTGGTATTATAGCATCAAGTTTAAAGTGTCCTAGGGTGTCTGAAAGCCATATTAAATAGAGTCTTTTTCATAGGTGTGAAGTGAACCACACTTATGAGAGAGAGGCTACGATACATTTTTAGAAAACTCCACTTCTTTTATGTTCTTTATTGTGCGATAGAGTTTAACTCTATTTCTTCTCTCTAATCTATTTGTTATACATTTCAGATCATGCCTCCCCACAGATCCAATGCTCGTAACACAAATCCTCAGTTCCATACCACAAGGTCACAAACGTAGAATTCAAGAATGCCATTAAGATATTGGCACAAGTTGTGATTGCCTAAGCCAATCAGCAACCACCTGTTCCTGCTAACCTAAATAGTGGGATAGCTGCTGCTAGAGTTAGGGATTTCATCCACATGAATCCACCAGAGTTCTTTGGGTCGAGAGTAGATGAGAATCCACAAAACTTCATTGATGAGTTGAAGAATCTTCTAGAAGTGATGCAGATTACAGAAGGCGAGAGTGTTGAGCTAGCTTCCTACCAACTCAAAGATGTAGCTCATATTTGGTACACTCAGTGGAAGGAAGGTAGGGGCAGAAATGCACCTTCTATAACTTGGGACTATTTTGTTAGAGCTTTTCTGGATAGGTTCTTTCCAAGAGAGTTGAGAGAGACTAAGGTAGAGGAGTTTGTGAATCTGAGGCACGGATCTATTTCTATGTAGGAGTACAGGTTAAAATTACCCAGCTCTCCAGATATGCTCCAGTCATAGTAGCCAAGCCGAGAGCCTGGATATTGAGTAAGTTTGTTTCTGGTGTATCCGACTGAGTGAAGAAAGAATGCAGGATGGCTATGTTATTGGGGGATATGGAAATCTCCAGGCTCATGACCTATGCTCAGTAGATTGAGGAAGATAAACTGAAGGAGAGAGCAAGAGAGAACAAAAGGGCCAGGATAAAGAATTCAGGCTTCGATCATCAGAGTTCTAGAGGTGGAAAATGGTCTTTATTTCAGAAGAGGTCATTAGAACTAGTGCCATCGTCAGCTAGTGCTCCTACTCAGGTACCCAATCCTAAGTATGATCAGGTAGGTAGGGCATCAGGCTCTAAGTCACAGGGTAGTGCTTTAGGTAACCGCACTTTCCCAGTATGCCTTAAGTGTGGTAAGAATCATCCAGGTGAGTGTTTAGCTGGAAGAGAGGGGTATTTTGGGTGTGGTCAGCTTGTCCATAGGTTGAAGGAGTGCCCCTCCGCCAGGAAGGGACAAGGAGGTAATCAAGCTCAGACCACTACTTCAGTAGCTCCAGTAGGTCGCACAGCTCAGCAGGGTACTACTTTTGGTACAGGCAGCGGTCATCATCAAAATCATTTTTATGCCATATCATCCTGCCAGGATTAGGAGAGTTCACCAGACGTAGTTACTAGTATGTTGTAAGTTTTCTCTCTTGATACTTATAATTTACTAGACCCAGGAGCTTCACTATCATTTGTGACCCCATATATTGCATGCAAATTTAGAGTCAGTCCTAAAAACTCCTAGAACCCTTCTCAGTCTCCACTTTAGTCAGGGAGTCAGTCTTAGCTAAGAGGGTATACAGAAATTGCCCAGTCTCAGTCCTTCATAGAGTAACCTCAACAGACTTAGTAGAGCTAGATATGGCCAACTTTGACATCATTCTTGTCATGGATTGGCTACATGCCTGTTATACCTCAGTCGACTGCAGAACCAGAATTGTAAAATTTTAGTTTCCAAATTAGCCTGTCTTAGAATAGCAGAGTAGCCCTCCAACATCAAAGAGTCATTTTATATCTTACCTCAAAGCTAGAAAGATGATCTTGAAAGGATACATCTACCACATAGTTTGGGTCAAGGATTTAGAGTCCAAGACCCTATCTCTCCAGTCAGTTCTTATAGTTAGTAATTTTCTAGAAGTGTTTCTTGAGGATCTGCCCGGGTCCTACCTGAATGAGAGATTGAATTTGGGATAGACCTTCTTCCAGATATGCAGCCTATATACATTCCTCCTTACATATGGATCCATCAGAGCTTAAGGAGTTGAAAGATCAGTTAAGAGACCTCCTAGATAAAGGTTTCATCAGACCCAATATCTCTCCATAGAGTGCTCCCATTTTCTTCATACGTAAGAAAGATAGTTCTCTCAGAATGTGCATCGATTATCGTCAGTTGAATAATGTCACAATCAATAATAAGTATCCCATCCCTAGAATTCATGACTTGTTTCACCAGCTTCAGGGTGCCAGTTCTCCAAAATTGACCCCAGATTCGGTTATCATCATCTCAGGGTTAGAGAGTGTGACATTCCAAAGATAGCCTTCAGAACTCAGTATAGTCACTATGAATTGGTGGTTATGTCTTTTGGACTAAAGAATGCTCCTACAACTTTTATAGACTTGATAAACAGGGTGTTCAAGCAGTACCTTGATATGTTTGTCATTGTCTTTATAGATGACATCCTTGTTTATTCTCGGAGTGAAGAGGAGAATGCAAACCATCTGAGGGTTATGCTGCAAACTCTAAAGTATCGCTAGTTATTCTCCAAGTCTAGTAAGTGTGAGATCTAGTTACAGTCTGTTGCTTTTCTAGGTCATGTGGTGTCTAAGAAGGGCGTTCGAGTAGATTTGCAGAAATAGAGGCAGTGAAGTATTGGCCTAGACCCACGTCTCCGACAAACATTAAGAGCTTTTTGGGTTTGTCTGGTTACTACAGAAGGTTTGTCGAGGGATTTTCATCTATAGCTTCCCCACTGACTAGGTTGACTTAGAAAAAGGTTAAGTTTCAGTGGTTAGATGAATGTGAAAAGAACATCCAGAAATTGAAAACTAGATTAACTACAGCCTCTGTTTTGACTCTACCAGAGGGCTCTGATGGTTTTGTTGTGTATTGTGATGCATCTAGGGTTGGCTTAGGTTATGTTTTGATATTGCATGGTAAGTTCATCACTTATTCCTCTAGACAGTTTAAGATTCATGAGAAGAACTACCTGACTGATGATTTTTAGTTAGCATCAGTTTTTTTGCCTTAAAGATTTTGAGACACTACTTGTATGGAGTCCATGTGGATGTGTTTACCGACCTTAAAAGCCTCCAGTATATGTTCACTCAGAAGTAGCTAAATCTTTGTTAGAGAAGGTGGCTTGAGCTTCTCAAGGACTACAACATGAGTGTGCTTTACCATCTGGGTAAGTCCAATATAGTGGCTGACACACTTAGTAGACTGTATATGGGTAGTGTGTCATAGGTTGAAGAAGGAAAGAAGGAGCTCACCAAGGATGTTCATAGGCTTGCTCATTTAGGGGTTCACCTTATATACTCAGCAGATGGTGGTGTTATAGTTAAAAATGGGTAAGAATCATCTTTGCTAGTTGTGGTGAAGGAGAAGCAAGATAGTGATCCCATCTTGCATCAGTTGAAGGGTGCAGTCCATCAGTAGAGAGTATAGATTTTCTCCCAAGGGGGAGATGGTGTGCTTCATTACCTGTCATGACCCAACCTGCCATGAGTGGCACCCACCCAAAACTCCCAGATGAGCGAACCAGTATTTACCCAATACTTAGTAAAATCTAACAGCTCAAAACCAGTTTGCATTAAAATAAACTAACATATATCTTTAAAATAATACTAAACAAGATCCTGCGGAAAACTACCTCTAGAATCTGAAAGTCACCATACCAAAATATCTACCAAAAATCTAGAATGGGGATGCAACCCCAATAAAACAAGAGTTTAAGCCCGAAACAAATGGCTACAACTAAACGGAATGAAGACAAGGTAGCCCAGAAGAAGCAGCTCACCCTTGAAATATGGACTCATCGGGACTAGATCTGAGGTGGCGTAGGAGCCACTGGAAGATGTCATGTACTCATAAAAGGAAAACAAGTGCAGAATCTGTACACAACCATCATGTACAGGTAGGATCATCGGCTAGCTTCAATAAACAAGATATGAACAATAAACTAAATCTAAGTGAAGTAAGGTAAACATGTAATACAAGCCAGCAATAAAACTAGACTCTAAGTCATTCTTCTAGCTTGCCAATCATATGTAACAAGTCTAACAGCAATTGCACAATACATCATGAAATAACATATATACCCTTCAGATAACCCGGACCCACTACGGATCCCTAAGACAACACCTAAGTGTTCAACATGCAATCTCGGTCTACACTATAACCAACCCCATATATACGTATAACCACCAGGCCTCTGAAGGACCATCATGAAACAACCACATATCAAGAATACAACCTGGTCCACTCATGGAATCATCATCAGAATACAACCAATACAAGTACAATCAAACCCATACCAGTGTGGTACCCGAGCCAACTGATATATAGAACCTGTATCATGCATGGTACTCGAGCCAACCGATATCATTACCATACCATGCATGGTACCTGAGCCAATCAGTATGTAACTTGTACTAGGCGTGGTACCCTAGCCAACCGAATGTCACATACAATCCAACAAGTTAATAAATAATAAACAATATCACACTTGTAAACCAACAAGCAACCAAACCAGTTCATTTCATATAATTGACACAGGATAGTTTGATATTCATAATTCCTTTCCTAAGCATGCCACTCATACAATACTACACGATAGTGCATGAACACATATTGCATATTGGGAAAATAGTAACCATCACCTACCTGAAATAACTCAAAAGCTCTACTGGACTGGAGCCTTCCCATTTTCCAAAGCCTTTACTTGTTCTTGGTCTAAAAATGATTAAGAGATATACTAAAATCAGTCTAATGGCCTATAATACCCGAATTATACGAAATCCCAATCCCTAGGCCAAAACTACAATCATTCCACCCATTCCCGGGCTTTCCCACCACTAATTCACCTAAATCTGCCATTTTTATGGAAACATTAAGTGAATTATGGGGAATGGATCATAATCCAACAATAATATTCAAGACCCAAGAACTTAACACCCTAGAATCCTCTTTTTCCTCGGATTCAACCATTCATAGGTCAATCCAAACCTTCCCCCAAGACTGAAGCTATGAATTCTACTACATAGGAAACATAACATTGAATTAGGGGAGCAATATCCTTACCTTTGGGATAAAAAATGGTGAAAAACGGAGTTGAAATCCTCCAAATCGCCCTTGCCCTTCTCCAAAATGTTCTTGAGGAAAAACTGAACATTTTGGGGAATTTTCTGCATTAAAACCTGACTCAGTCCGCTATAGCGGTCCTTACACCGCTATAGCAGTCTATACACTATTATAGCGATGCGCGGTTGACACAGGACAAAAACTCAGAAATCCCCCAAAAGTGCCCATTTTACAACACACCTTAAATCTTGATATTCTAGAATAACCCCTTCACATCAACCTTAATTCTGGGAGTCCTAGTTACCCGAATTCATTTCCAAAAAATCTCCCGTACTCCTTAACATCTTAGCTAATGGAAAAACTAGCTTAATACAAGACACGTTACCCAATCCTCACCTGGATTGTCCAAGACCATACCTGTTGACACCCAATTTTTACCCTCCAGTATTCGATTAATTATCGAGCTTTTAGATTTTAAACAATTTTAAATAATTAATTTTGTAATTAAATGAATTTTTCATAAATTAATTCTGGAGAATACTTTATAATCTTCACGAATAAACATACGTCTACTTATATTCATAATATATATAGATGTATATTATTTTGGGAATTTTAGGAGATATTCAAAGGATTTTTCCAAAATTATTTCAAAATGTTTGAAAATGTCTATTTTGATCAAAATAATTCAAATAGGGAATTAAATTGTGAAATTGATGTTTTATAAGTACTTGATTAAATATGATAGCAAATTAATTAATTTTGTTGTTTTTTTAAAAATAATATAAGCTCAGTTAAATAATCTGTATTTAGTTCATCCCATTTCTGATTACGACCTAATTTCTTTTAAAATTAATTCGATTGGGTCTTATTTGGCTATAATCTTAACGGTTTGGCTAAAATTTAAATCAAATTTGGTTATCACCCCTAGAAATGCTGCGGATTATCCTCCATATCATTGGTGTAGGATCAGTTTCGTACCACTAGTACAAACGTGTACGCATCAGGTGTTTTTAGGTTTTGAATTTCAAAAATCCTCAACTCTTATCCGAAAATCCCAAAAAAAATATTCCACCCAATTTCCACATGTTGAAACCCTAAATTTCCCCCTATATAAACCCCATTTACTCATTGATTGAGGGTGGTTTTTTGGGTAGCACAGTCTTGGAGAGTCATTTTCTCCGACTGTTGGGGAAACCTGAAGAATCAAGTGAAATAAAGTGAAAATCATATTGTTCTCTTTTATTTCTTGAGTATTCGAGGTCTGCTTTTCTCCTGCTATTTAAAAACCAAGAGCGTCAAGCTTTCAGTTCATCGAAGCTCAACTCGTATTGTCCCAGTTGCTTCCCGGGGGAAGGTAAACTTCTTTTTGCTTTTGCTTTACTTATATTATTCTCTTTTTATAGATGGTTGGTTGTTGAGGTTATGTTGTGTTAAATGTTGCTATTTGTTTGGTTTGATTGAGCATTATTTTGGTACGATTTGATCGACTAAGGGAGTAATGGGTTGAACCCTGGGGAATAATCGAGCTAGGGAGAAACTTTGAACCCCTGAGTTTGGCTTCTCCCAGGTGCTCTTAAAGACCCAAGGTTCCTCATCCCTTCCCTTTGTGTCAATGGTGGGAAATAGCTGACTTAGGTTTGGGTTCGTTCTAAAATATGGATTTGAACCTCTGAATGCTCGAAATCTTATTTCCCTACTGTTTCTAAACGTGTAGTGATAATCAACCCGTTATGTTAGCAAGAAACGTATTTACTGTTCGTCTAGATTGTCTGTTTTGTGTTTTATTTTTTTGTACACAGAAATTTGTTTTCCCTTCTTCAATCCTTTGAACATCTATATTTGTTTTGGATGATCTCTCAAGAATAGCTAACGTACAATCTAGTTCTTTGGTTAGATAGTGATCCTTCCCTTCACCATATCAAAGTAAGATGTCTCGAGTATTTGCTGCCAAGATTTACTACTGTAAGATGAGCTTTTCATCTCGAACCTTAACCCTTGGATGTTTTACCCCGATGATCAAATAACGCTTGCCGCCGAGGTCGAAAGCATATAGTCTGAAGGATGTCTATAAAATACCATCCAAATCGGATGATGAGTTAGATTGCCCCAAAATTGGGAGGCCAAAGGTCATTTGTGAGCCACAGCAATGTCCAAAACCGGATAGTATGTTTGATTGCCCAAAACTTGACAGACTAAGAGTCATCTGTAAGAGGCAGCGATATCTGAAATAGGATAGTGTGCAAGATCACCCAAAGAATTGACAGTTCAAAGGTAATGCGCACATCGCAATAATATCCAGAATTGGATAAAGTGCGAGACTACCAAAAATTGATAGTCCGAGGGTTATCTATAAGTCACGACATATCCACATTGATATTATGCGGGACTACCCAAAGGCTAGCAATTCAAGGAAAATCTGTAAGTCGCATTACATCCAAGATCGGATAAAAGTGCAGGATTACCCAAAAACTGGCAATTCGAAGGACATCTGTAAGCCGCCTCTATCCAAAGTCGGATGATGTGAAAGATTACTCGAAGTTGACAAATTAAGGGCATCTGTAAGCCGCCTCTATCCAAAGTCGGATGATGTGCTAGATTACCCAAAGCCTGACAATTCAGGGAATATTTGTTAGTCGCGTCAATACAGATGATGCATAAGATTTACCTTAAAGGCATAAGCAAAGACTACTATCAATAGCCACGAAGGTTGTCACGTTCAAGAGAACGCCATAATAGTTACGAGGACCATCACATAAAACGACTATGAAGGTCGTCATATTCAAAGATTGCCACAAAGGAAATCCTATCCAATAGCTACAATGGCTATCATGTTGATTGTCATGAAAGTTGCTATTTCCAAAGACAGAGAAAGGAAAGGACGGCATCTTCTTCAAGAAACAACAGCCGTAGAAAAATGAGGTACAAAGTTATCTCTCCTTATTGAGCTACTTTACTACTAACAATTTCATTTTGAAATATTGCCGAGAACATTCGAGAGGATGAAAACCTCGAATGGGAATAATAGGTACGAAATACGACAAAAAGACGTCACTACACGGGATTCGAACGTAACTCAAGGATGAGGTATGTCAAAGAAACTATCTCTCCAAATGGAATTACTTTACCACTAATAATTTGTTTTGAGATATTATCGAGAGCATACGAGAAGGATGAAATTCTCAAAACAAAACCAGAGGTGCGGACTACACCAAAAAAGAACGCATCACAACATGGAACTTTTTCTTAGCAGCAAACTGGGACATAGTCCGAAGAGGAATATCAAACTCTTTGGGCATGAGTTGAGAATCGACTTCCGCTTCAATCAAAGCACACCCCTATCAGTAGGCATGTGGGTATCTCCTATCATTGGGTCTTAGTTTCTCATCCAGGGTATTTTCTGAACTCACGCTAGAAGCAATATTCCCTTTATTCAAATTCAGGTGACAATACACCTCGAGCTTTTGGAAACTATGTCCAGGTAAAATCTTATTTATGGGTGTGAAGTGCGCCATATTCATAGTTGAGAGGTTACAAGCCTCTTTTCTATAGCTCAAATTATTTGTCACTCATCCCGAGCCAAAGGTTGTCTTAACATAAAGATTACTTTTTCCGCTGATTGAGTCAAACTACAAGCAGCCTGATTTCCTGAGTCCTGGGATATGTAGGCAGGTTCTATGTTGAAAACTAGGTTGCATTCCAAACTCCCTCCCAATCCTCTTATTCCCCAACTTTTTGATCTCTCCGTACTCTAAAACCAAGAAAGTTTGGAATTAATTAAAAATCGTGCATAAAATCAAGCGTCTTGAACTACAAGTGGCCTGAATTCTCATATAACCTGAGATATGTTGGAAACTCAATACCGGAGTTCGGCCATAATCCCTTTAAATTCGTGCTAAAATCAATCGCTTCCAAGAGATGAACTAGTGGTCGGATAAAATTGGGATCGTCAATTCCCTTTGCCCAGGGTTCATTACACTCACCCTACCCAAAGGGAGGGGCAGTTGTTGACATCCAATTTTTACCCTCCACTATTCGATTAATTATTGAGCTTTTATATTTTAAATAATTAATTTTGTAATTAAAAGAATTTTTTTAAAATTAATTCCGGAGAATACTTTATAATCTTCATGAATAAACATACGTCTACGTATATTCATCTATACTATATTAAAAGTGTGAAGCACCTTATAATGTGATTTGAACTTTTTGCCCTTCATTAAAAGTCTCTCCTTTAGACAAAATCGTCTTTTTACTATTTTTCTCCAATTATTATTATTAATGTATAACAAGAAGTCTAAATTTATAGAATTCATTAAATATATATTTATACGACTATGTTTTTTAGCTTTAAACATCAGTTTAGGTTTAGGATTCCTTTTGATAAATTAATTAATATTATTTATATTAATTGTCTCTCTTTATTTAGTTAAATTTGTTATTTATACGATTATGTTATTAGTATTTAGATTTAAGCATAACTTCAGGAGTTTAGGTTTAGGATTAGAATTTCTTTTAACTAATCAATTAATATTATTTTTATTAATGTCTCATTTTATTTAGGTTTACGACGACTATTCTTTCAAAAACTGTTCAAGGAGAAAAAATTAATTTTATATATATATATATATATATATTTAAGTGTGAAGGACCTTATAATGTTGTTGTTCTTCTTACTGTTATTTTCTCTACTTAATATAGGTGATAGATGAATGTTTGGTCAGACTTTGAGGAATTTTTGTGTAGAGATTAGGTTTAATCGTATTGTTTTGATATCTGAATTATCGTATTATTTTGTTGTAGTTTTTATTTTGTTACCAGATGTTGTTTTTCTGCTTAATACAGGTGGTAGATGTGCTTGATCGGGTTATGAGGATTTTTCATGAAGATTAGGTTTAATTGCATTGTTCTGATATCTCGATTATCGTATTATTTTATTGTAGTTTTTATTCTGTTACTAGATGTTTTTTTTGTTGCTTAATACAGGTTGTAGATGATATTTAGTCGGATTTTGAGGATTTTTCGTGAAGGTTAGTTTAATTGTATTGTTTTGATATCTCGATTATTGCATTATTTTTTGTAGTTTTTACTCTGTTACTAGATTTTTTTTTTGTTGCTTAACACCGGTGGTAAATGAATGTTTTGTCGGGTTTAAAATTTTTTTTGTGAAGATTAGATTTAATTGTATTGTTCTGATATCTCAATTATTGTATTATTTTATTTTTGTGAAGATATTAAAATTTATATTTATTTTAATGTTGACTTTTATTTTTCAAAGATATGTTTGTTTCACATATATTTTTATTGATTAACGTAATACATAATGCAACACGCGTACACTAATCATATTAGATAATGATTTAAATACGTGAGTGGTGAAGAGCTTCACCGGCCTCAATTGCAATATTATATACTCTATTGTCTTTTTGTATGCAATTTTTTATATTGTTGCGATACACACGTGCAACGCACGTACACTAAACTAGTAATATATATAGATGTATATTGTTTTGGGAATTTTAGGAAATATTCAAAGGATTTTTCCAAAATTATTTCAAAATATTTGAAACTGTCTATTTTGATCAAAATAATTCAAACGGGAATTAAATTGTGAAATTGGTGTTTTATAACACATGATTAAATATGATAGCAAATTAATTATTTTAGTTATTTTTTAAAAAATAATAAAAGCTTGGTTAAATAATCCGTATTTAGTTCGTCCCTATTCCGATTACGACCTAATTTCTTTTGGAATTAATTGAATTGGGTCTGATTTGACTACAATCTTAACGGGTTGGCTAAACTTTAAATCAAATTTGATTATCAATTTGACCAAACTTGACCACATTTGCAAAGCAAAGTGGCCAAATCCTTAACCCAACTAACACAGCCTTCACCTCTTTGTTTCAGCCACTTCCCCAAACCCAACTCAGCCCAATTCCTAAGTCCAACTCACCAGCCCACTCTTTCATATGACACAGTCCGGGCCACCCTATACACCACTATATTCTCCCTTTCCCTTTTCCTCACAACACAGACAAACCAAATGACCCTCTCTCTCTCATTCGTCTTTCATAGACGACAAACAACAACATCCCAGTACAAGCTCCGTTGAAACCCTAGCTCAAACGACGACAAAACTCCAGCAAAACGATGCCAAATCTCCTCAAATCGTCTCAACTCCATTAATTCCCTCTCATTTTCGTTTGTTCGTGCAAATTGTTGCGCTGTCCAGGTTCTAGAAGAACCCAAAAAACATCACATGTGGCGTCTTAACGTCTCTTACCCCTAGAGATGCGGCGGATTATCCTCCATATCATTGGTGTAGGATCGATTTCGTACCACCAGTACAAACGTGTAAGCATCAGGTGTTTTTAGGTTTTGAATTTCATAAATCCTTAACTCTTATCCGAAAATCCCAAAAAAAAAATATATTCCCCCCAATTTTCACCCGTTGGAACCCTAAATTTCCCCCTATATAAACCCCCTTTACTCATTGATTGAGTGGTTTTTTGGGTAGCACAGTCTTAGAGAGTTGTTTTCTCCGATTGTTGGGGAAACCTGAAAAATCAAGCAAAATAAAGTGAAAATCATATTGTTCTCTTTTAGTTCTTGAGTATTCGAGGTCTGTTTTTCTCCTGCTATTTGAAAACAAGAGCGTCAAGCTTTTAGTTCATCGAAGCTCAACTCGTATTGTCCCTGTTACTGCCCGAGGAAAGGTAAACTTCTCTTTCCTTTTGCTTTACTTCTCTTATTCTTTTTTTATAGATGGTTGGTTGTTGAGGTTATGTTGTGTTAAATATTGCTGTTTGTTTGGTTTGATTGAGCATTATTTTGGTACGGTTTGATCGACTAAAGGAGTAATGGGTTGAACCCTGGGGAATAATCGAGCTAGGGAGAAACTTTGAACCCCCGAGTTTGTCTTCTCCCAGGTGCTCTGAAAGACCCAAGGTTCCTCATCCCTTCCCTTTGTGTCAATGGTGGGAAATAGCTAACTTAGGTTTGGGTTCGTTCTGAAATATGGATTTGAACCTCTAAATGCTCGAAATCTTGTTTCCCTACTATTTCTAAACGTGTAGTGATAATCAACCCGTTATGTTAGCAATAAACGTATTTACTGTTTGTCTAGATTGTCTGTTTTGTGTTTTTTTTTTCTATACACAGAAATTTGTTTTCCCTTCTTCAGTCCTTTGAACATCTATATTTGTTTTGGATGATCTCTCAAGAATAGCTAACGTACAATCTAGTTCTTTGGTTAGATAGTGATCCTTCCCTTCACCATATCTAAATAAGATGTCTCGAGTATTTGCTGCCAAGATTTACTACTGTACGGTGAGCTTTTCATCTCGAACCTGAACGCTTAGATGTTTTACTTGTTATATTGAATTTGTTAAAGGATGAAGATAAATTCCTACAGGATTTGCATATTGTTAAGCAATAACCAAATAAGTTTATCAATCAAAGTGATAGAAAGGTAAATGTTGATCCTGTTTTATGTGTTTTTGTCATGGTCTTGACTTTTCCCCTGCTTTTGGAACAGCAGTTGTATACTGCTACTACAAAAAATGCAAACTTTTTGAGAATACAATTAGATATGCGTTTATGACTGAAATTATTTGCTTTGCCCGGTCTATGACCTTCAAGTTTGTATGCTCCCTTTTCAAGTGAAAATTCTTTCTTTCCCTCAATTCATGAGTTAATGTTTGAACTCGATCAAATGAGAGGAATTTGCACTATTTATAAGAAATATAGCTATCCACTTGTTTCACTCTAGATATCAAATTCAGATCATTATCTTGTTTAAAAATTATTGCGTAATCAATTTGCTAAGTCTCAATTTTCATTGTCAGTGATTATATTCTTTCCTCTCGTACGTTTGACTGTTTTAGTGTTGCCTAGTGCAAATACTAATCCTTTACTTTCCATTTTTTATGCATGAACACCTTCTATCGAATCCACTTGGACTCTTTGCCTTGCATTTCCATTGGGATTAAGCACAAACCTCTCGAATCAAGTCCAAAACGGACTGATATACGATGATATACACCAAAGGAAGCTGATATACAGGTAGAATACAATGATATGTGACTGATATACAGTGGTATACATAAAAAGAAGCTGATATACCAGTTGATATACAGGGCAGGAATGGGCTTGAAAGCTCATAAGAGCTAAGTTCAAAGCTGGGCAGATTTTGAAATGGACTAAGAAGCCCATTTTCCTCTTCTCCTTTTTCTTTATTTATAATTATTTGTGTAATTTATTTGTATTAACTAACACTTAGTCTAAATAAATCCCCTAAAGTATTGTCATTTTAATCTTTATCTTTGTGTTTTTTTCTTATTCGATTTTTCCTTCTTAGTTTATATACGTCAAAACAGATAAAAAATGGATTTTGTGACAATTCCCCTTTTAAGGAATAAAAAGAGAAAATTGTCTCTTTGACATCAAAGAATTCCTTTTTAAAACTTATTCTCTTCAACTTCAATTTTTTTTCATAAATTAGCTGAAATAATTCCTTAATCTTTCTTGCATGTTTGAGTTAACATTTTCATAAAAATCATTCTCTTTCAATATCTCCTAAAAATATTCTTTAAATCTTCTTTTATTTATTTGAAGTAATATTTTGACCTTTTTTAGCAACTTCCAATTCCCACCAAAGTTTATTAAATTAGATTTATTTCACATCTTTCTTTCAAACTACGGATTTTGTTTTCCATACTTTAATAAAAGAACCTTTTTAGACATCCTTGACTCAAAAAGAACTTTTCAACTTGAACCTTTTAATAACCTTTTGTTGGGAATTATATTTGCTTTAGATAAAATTTTCTTAAATTCTAATCTTTTTTAAAAAAAGAATGAATTTTCTTAGTGGAAATAAATCATTTTGCTTTGAATTAATTGATAGCATTTTTGCTCAAATTGTTTCTTTCCTCTTAAATCTCAATATTTTATTTTTAACTCTTGCAAATTAATCATCTCTATTTTAAGTAAGTCAAAATCGTTCTTTAATCAACTGTTTTTAAACGGACATTCTTAAGTGCCTTAAAACCCTTCTTAAGACGTTATTTGAACCCTTACCCATTTTCTCTTATTTTAAAGATTTATTTCTGTTTTTAAGTCTTTAAAATTCTTTTAAGTTTTCTTAATTTTTTTATAAAAATTAAGTGGCGACTCTATTTATTTTAGAATTGTTTCAAAATTTCTTTTAAGTTTTGAAATAATTTCTAAGTGTCGAAAACCATTTTTTTTGAAAAGGAATAAAACAATACCTCACTCAGAAATCGCCTGAGACTAGCCTAGCCCAAAATTTCCAACTCCCAAACCCAAAAGTTTTCTAACCCGAAACTTGACACGAAATGTTTACCCATAACGACAGACCCGATCATTACAACAGATACCAATTTACCCATCGTTCATCCCCGAATGATCAAACCCAAAAATACAAAGTAAAAGAGGGGAGAGTGTAGTACCTGAATCCTCAAACAAGTGAGGGTACTTGTCCCACATGTCCTTCTCGGTTTTCCAAGTGGCTTCCTCAACCGGATGATGCTTCCATTGAACTTTCATAGATTTGATATCCTTTGTCCTCAACTTCCGAACATCCCAATCAAGAATTGCGACCGATTTCTCTTTATATTGAAAATCCTTGTAATGATATATTCCCCATCCCATGGTATCGCTTCAACATGGATAAATAGAAGACTGGATGGACTCCGAATAAACTGAGTGGTAGTGTTAGCCTATAAGCCACTATCCTTATAATCTCGAGAACCTCGAATGGACCGATATACCAAGGGCTTAGCATGCCCCTCTTGCCGAATCGCATAACCCCCTTCATTGGTGACACCTTCAATAACACATGCTCACCAACCTGAAAGTTTGTCTCTTACCTTGCGATCTGCGTGCTCTTTCTGCCTGCTTTGGGCTGCTAGCAACTTGGTTTGAATTCCCCTTACTTTTTCCTGACCTTCTCTTACCAAGTCCACGCCCAAAGGCTTCACATCGCCTGCCTCAAACCACCCTATGGGTGATCTACATCCCCTCCCGTATAGTGCCTTAAATGGTGCCATGTCGATACTGGAGTGATAGTTGTTGTTGTATGAGAACTCACACAACAGTAGAAACTGGTCCCAATGACCCCCAAAGTGGATCACACATTCTCTCAGCATGTCCTCCAATACATAGATTGTCCTTTCTGACTGACCATCTATTTGAGGATGAAATGTCATGCTGAAAGTGAGTTGAGTTCCCAACTCTTCGTGTAACTTACCCCAGAACTTGGAAGTAAACTAAGTAACCCTGTCTGAAATGATTGAGAGTGGCACCCCGTGCAGTCTCACAATCTCCTTAACATAGATTTTAGCCAACGGCTATGAATTATAGTCCACCCTGACCGGAATGAAGTGAGCTGACTTAGTTATCCTGTCCACAATGACTCAAATAGAGTCATACTTTTCCAAGGTCTTAGAAAGACCCACCACGAAGTCCATGGCTATCATTTTCCACTTTCACTTGGAAATGGGCATTCTCTGAAGCAATCCTGCAGACCTTCGATGTTCATACTTGACCTGCTGATAGTTCTAACACTTAGACATATAAATAAGCTATGTCCATTTTCATCCCAGGCCACCAGTAAAGTTGCCTCAAGTCCCTGTACATTTTGGTTACACCCGGATGAATCAAATACCGCGAACCATGAGCTCTGCCAGCATTTCTGAATTATATCATCAACCTGAGGAACACAAATCCTCCCCCTGAAGCTCATCACCCCATCAGCGCCCAATGTGGCATCCTCGGACTTTCCGGATACTACCTTGCTCCGAAGCTCGCTCAACTAAGAATCCTGAAACTGCTTGGCCTTTATTTCTTCTATGAATGTGGATCTGACCTCAATACTGGCCAACACTCCACCCTGTTCTGAGATTCCCAATTGCATGAACTTAGATTCTATACCCTGAATCTCCTTAGCCAGTGGTCGTTCGAACACCCCCAAATAAGCCAAACTTTCCATGCTAACCATTTTCTGGCTCAACGCATCTTCCATCATATTAGCCTTACCCAGATGATATTGGATGGTCACATCATAATCTTTCTACAACTTCATCCACCTCCTTTGCCTCAGATTCAAGTCCTTCTGTGTAAACACATGTCGCAGACTGCGATGGTCCGTGAACACTTCACACTTGACACCATAGAGGTAGTGCCTTCAAATCTAAAGTGCAAAGACCACCGCTGCCAACTCCAAGTCATGAGTCGGGTAATTCTTCTCATAAGGTTTCAACTGCCTTGAAACATATACTATAACATTCCTGTCCTACATTAACACAACACCTGAACCCGAATATGAAGCATCACAATATACAATACAATCCTTACCTTCAACCAGCAATAAAAGAATGGGGGTTGTGGTAAGAAGTGTCTTGAGCTTTTGAAAGCTCTCCTCACAACTGTTGGACCACACAAATGGTACCTCCTTCTGAGTCAACCTTGTCAAGTGAGTGGAGATAGACGCAAAATCCTTGACAAACCTATGATAGTAGCCTGTAAGCCCCAAAAAACTCCTAACCTCAGTCACAAAGCTAGGTCAGAGCCAACTCTTAACTACTGCCTCAATATTCTAAGGATCCACCATCACCCCCTTTTCTGATACCACATGCCCTAAGAAAGAGACTGAAGTCAACCAAAATTCACACTTGGAAAACTTGGCATATAGTTTCTGGTACTTCAAGATATCCAAAACAATACGAAGATGCTCAGCATGCTCCTTCCTACTCTTGGAGTAGATCAAAATATCATCAATAAACACAATGACGAATGAATCCAAATAAGATTTGAATACCCCATTCATCAAACTCATGTATGTCTCCGGCGAATTGTTCAACCCAAACGACATCACTAGGAACTCGTAATGCCCATATCGAGTCCGAAATGCCATCTTAGGGATGTCCTCAGGCCTAATCTTTAATTGATGGTACCCTGACCTTAAGTCGATCTTCGAAAATACTGACGCACCCTACAACTAATCAAAGAGGTCATCTATGTGAGGTAAAGGATACTTGTTCCGGATTGTTACCTTGTTCAGTTTCCTATAGTCTATACACATCCTCATACTACCATCCTTCTTTTTCATGAATAATACTATAGCACCCCAAGATGAAGCACTAGGATGGAGTAAACCTTTTTTTAAGAGTTCTTGAAGCTGAGTCTTAAGTTCCCTCAATTCGACCGGAGCCATACGATAGGGAGGAATAAAAATTGGGGGAGTTCTCGACTCTAAGTCTATACAATAGTCAATGTCTCTATCCAGAGGCATGCTAGGTAAATCCGCCAAAAACACCTCCTGAAACTCTAAAAATACCAAAACTGACTCAATCGTTGGGGACTCCACACTATCATCCCGGAGATAAGCCAAGAAGGCCAAACGTCCCCCTCCCACTAACTTTCTAGCCCAGAAAAATGATATGATCTTAGCCAGCTTAGGCCTGTACACACCTTCCCACTCTAGTCTATCCTTACTTGGAATCTCTAGAGTTACAGTCTTAGTATTATATTTCAACACAGCATGATATGGAGACAACCAGGTCATCCCCAAAATAACATCAAAATCCAACATGTCCACAATAACCAAATCTACCCAAGTCTGCAATCCCACAAATACCACAGGACAAGTATGATAAACATGGGTTACTATCATAGACTCTCTGACTGGGGTAGAAACATGAATAGGGGAATCAAGGACATTACAAACCAAATCTAGAACCAAGGCAAATTTCACAGAACATAAGAGTAAGTAGAACCTGGTCAAATAGTACAGAAGTCATCCTATCACAGACTAGAATTATACCTGTGATCACTGTGTCTGATGCCTCAGCCTCAAACTTCCCTAGAAAAGCATAACAATGGGTCTGGTCATCAATACGAGCAACTTCCCTAGCAGGTTGCACCATGCCCCTGCCCGTGCCGCCATTCCCTCTGTCTCTTTGGCCTCCCTAAAAGTTCCTCACCCACCCTGTGGACAACCCCTATCGTAGCCACCTCTACCTGCTAGAACCAGAGCCCTTGACTATTGCTAAGTCTGATTACCTGCCTGCCTGTGAGGGCACTACCTCTTGAAGTGACCCGGATCACCATAATAAAAGCATCTGCGATCAAGAGTAGGCCTACTAGTAGAAGTATAAGAATGGCCTACTAGTAGAAGTATAAGAAGCCCCCTGACCTCTAGGAGCTGAACTGACTGGCTCACATATGATCACATGTAGAAGCTGGCAAGGCTGACTGAATAGGATGAGCATAATATACCTGCTGGTTGTGACCCTTGGAGTATGAACCACTGAAATTTTTGTCATTCCGAGACTTCTTGGCTAACACCTTAGCCTCCCTGACCTTCCTGACCCCTTCTAATTTCTTCACATAGTCTGTTACCTGATTAAAACTCTTCCTCGTTGAAGTCATATGCACAGACAACACCTGCAACTCAGTATTTAGGCCCTTCACAAATAGACAAATCCTCTCCTCTTCTATACCCAGAAGCTGAGTAGCAAAATGGGACAATGCATGGAATTTGGCTTCATAGGCTGAGACCGACATGTTACCCTGCTCAAGTGACAGAAACTCGTCCTTTTTATGGTCCCTCAGAGTGTGGGGCACGTACTTCTCTAAGAAAAGAACATAAAACTCCGCCCAAGTCAACGTAGGCATAACTGATGGTCGAAACTCGACATAAGACCTCCACCACTGCTTGGCATCACCCTGAAGCTGGAAAGTCACGAAATCTACCCTATGCTGCTGCACAATGCCTAGCTTATGCAACCTCTCATAACAATCCAGGATAAATTCATAAGCATTCTCCTTCTCAGTATTCTTAAATGTAGGAGGTTTCAGTTTCAAAAACTTTGTCAGCATCTCATGCTCATTCCCAGTCATAATCGAACCTAGAATTGGACAGAAGAAGTCATCAGCACCAGACGCCGCATCCATCCTAGGAGCCATTACAACCGCTGGCTGGGTGCCCAGAACCTGATCTGCAGTACCCGTGAGGGTGGCTCCAGCACCAACTAGTCCACTCAAAAAAGTCCATACCTGTTGAAATGCCTCAAGCAATATAGGGGAAGGCCGGCAACTCCGGCCGGTGCTGCCTCCGCCTGTTACGCGCCCTCCTCAACAACAACCTCCACTTCCTCCTCAACATGATCCTGGGATGGGGGATGGGTTGCCTCTCTCGCTCCTGCAGCTACCTGAGCTCCACCCCTGGTGGGTACTACTCTTCCTCTGTCTTTGCCCCTTCCCCTAACTGCTGGTCCCACTGTCGGAACCCCCGCTCTTGCTCCGTTATTTCTGGTATTCATCATTTACGAACAAAAGAGTGAAAGAGGTTACATACCAATTTGTATCACCAGATACCAATTGGAATTAAGTTATAGCATGAAGGAAGAAAGAAGTGATAGTTTCCTAAAGTCCTATAGCCTCTCAAAAAAAGTACAAATGTCTCCATACTATTTTGCAAGACTCTACTAGACTCATTTTGGTACGACGAGATCAACGAACCTAGGGCTCTGATACCATCTTTGTCACGACCCAACCCGCCATGAGTGACACCCACCCAAAACTTCCGGATAAGCGAACCAATATTTACCCAACACTTAGTAAAATCTAATAGCTCAAAACCAGTTTGCATTAAAATAAACTAACATATATCTTCAAAACAATACTAAACAAGATCCTGCGGAAAACTACCCCTAGAATCTGAAAGTCACCATACCAAAACTTCTACCAAAAGTCTAGAACAGGGATGCAACCTCAATAAAACAAGAGTTTAAGCCTGAATCAAATAGGCTACAACTAAACAGAATGAAGATAAGGTTGTTCGGAAGAAGCAGCTCACCCTTGAAATCTGAACTCACTGGGACTAGATCTCAGGTCGCGTAGGAGCCGCCGGAAGATGCCTTCTACTCATAAAAGGAAAACAAGTGCAGAAATAGTACACAACCATCGTGTACTGGTAGGATCATCGGTCAACTCCAATAAACAAGATATGAACAATAAACTAAAGCTGAGTAAAGTAAGGTAAACATGTAATACAAGCCAAAAATAAAACTAGACTCTAAGTCTTTATTCTAGCTTACCAATCACATGTAACAAGTATGACAACCATTGCACAATACATCATGACAATAACATATATCCCCTTCAGATAACCCAGACCCACTACAGATCCCTAAGACAATACATTAGTGTTTAACATGCAATCTCGATCTACACTATGACCAACCCCACATATACGTACAACCACCCGGCCTCTGAAGGACTATCATGAAACAACCACATATCAAGAATGCAACCCGGTCCACTCATGGAACCATCATCAGAATACAATCAATGAAAGTACAATCAAACCTGTACCAGGAGTGGTACCCAAGCCAGCCGATATATAGAACCCACACCAGCCATGGTACCCAAGCCAACCGATATCATTCCCATACCAGGCATGGTGCCCGAGCTAACCAGTATATAACCTATACCAGGCATGGTACCTGAGCCAACTGAATGTCACACACAATCCAACAAGTCAATAAATAATGAACAACATCACACTTGTAAACCAACAAGCAACTAAGCCAGTTCATTTCACATAATTGACACAGGATAGCTAGACATTCATAATTCCTTTCCTAAGCATGGCACTCATACAATACTATGCGATAGTACATGAACACATATTGCATATTGGGAAAATAGTAACCATCACCTACTTTGAATAACTCAAAAGCTCTACTGGACTGGAGCCTTCCTATTTTCCGAAGCCTTTACTTGTCCTTGGTCTAAAAATGATTACAAGATATACTAAAATCAGTACAATGGCCTATAATATTTGGATTATACAAAATTCCAATCCCCAGGCCAAAACTACAATCATTCCACCTATTCTCGGGTTTTCCACCACTAATTCACCTAAATCTACCATCTTTATGGATACATTAAGTGAATTATGGCAAATTGATCATAACCCAATAATAATATTCAAGACCCAAGAACTTAACACTCTAGAATCCCCCTTTTCGCCAGATTTTACCATTCCTAGGTCAATCTAAACCTTCCCCAAAGACTAAAACTATCAATTCTACTACGTAGGAAACATAGCATTGAATTAGGGTAGTAATATCCTTACCTTTGGGACAAAAAATGGTGAAAATGAAGTTGAAATTGCCCAAATCGGCCTTGCCCTTATCCAAAACATTCTTGAGGAAAAACTGAATGTCTTGAGGAAGTTTCTGCATTAAAACCTGACTCAGTCTGCTATAGCAGTCTGTACACTACTATACTGGTGCCTCCATAGCAGAACCGACCACTATGGTAGTGTTGGCGGTTGTTGACTTGTGCTATAGCGGGAATTTCTCTGCTATCGTGTTCACTGTGATAGCGCAGTGTCAACTGCTATTGCAGTTAACATGGATAGAACCTCGGTAAATCCCCCAAAAGTGCCCATTTTACAACACACCTTAAATCCTGATGTTCCAGAACAACCCCTTCACATCAACCTTAATACCGGAAATTCTACTTACCTGAATTCATTTCCAAAAAGTCCCCCCGACTCCTTAATGTCTTAGCTAATGGAAAAACTAGCTCAACACAAGACATGTTACCCAATCCTCACCCGGATTGCCCTAGACCATACCTTGCTCAGAAATCGCCTGAGACTAGCCTACCCCAAAATTTACAACTCCCAAACCCAAAATTTTCTAACCCAAAACTTGGCACAAAAGGTTTACCCATAATGATGAACCCGGTCATTACATTACCAGGGTCGGTTATGTATTCCTAATGTCAATGAGTTGAGGTAGTGAATTTTGACAGAAGCTCACAGCTCTAGATATTCCATCTATCTCGGTGCCACCAAGATGTACTGTGACCTATGGGAAGTCTATTGGTGGAATGGCATGAAGAGGGATATTTCATACTTTGTGGCTAAGTGTCCCAACTACCAACAGGTAAAGGTAAAACATCAGAGACTAGGAGGTATGACTCAGGATAATAACATTACTACTTGGAAGTGGTAAGTTATCAATATGGACTTCATTATAGGTTTACCATGTACCCGCTGACAGTATGATTCTATTCAGGTGTTAGTAGATAGGATTACTAAGTCAGCTCACTTTTTGCCTATCAAGACTACTGATTCAACAGAAGATTATGCCAGACTCTACATTCATGTGATATTAAGGATTCATGGTGTTCTATTGTCTATCATCTCAGATAGGGGTACTCAGTTTACATCCCAGTTCTGGAGATTATTTCAGAAGGGTCTTGGTACACAGGTAAATCACAGCATAGCATTTCATCCATAGACAAATGGTCAAGCAGCGCGTACCATCCAGAACTTAGAGGATATGTTGAGGGCTTGTGTGATTTACTTTAAAGGTAATTGGGATGATCACTTACCTCTTATAGAGTTTGCCTACAATAACAACTTCTATTCCAATATTCAAATGGCCTCGTAGGAAGTACTTTATGGGAGGAGGTGTAGATCACCTATTGGTTGGTTTCAGGTAGGTAAACCAGCAATGATAGGGCCAGATTCAGTCCATGAGACTAGGGATAAGGTTCAAATCATTAGGGAGAGACTAAAAACTACTCAGAGTCATCATAAATCCTATACAGATGTAAGGAGAACAGACTTAGAGCTTGAGGTTGATGATTGGGTGTTTATGAAGGTTTCACCTATGAAGGGAGTCATGAGATTTGGTAAGAAGGGGAAGCTTAGTCCCCGATACATAGGTCCCTACAAGATTCTGAGGAAAGTTGGCAAGGTACCTTATAAGTTAGAGTTGCTCGCATACTTAGCGCCTTCTATGTATCCTTGCTAAAGAAGTGCATTGGTGATCCAACCTTAGTTGTGCCATTAGAAAGTGAGGGTGTGAAAGATAGTCTCTTTTACGAAGAGGTCCCAATTGAGTTTCAAAACCGTTAGGTTATTAAGTTGAGAAATAAGAAAGTCACTTCAGTGAAAGTTCTTTGGAGGAACCAGTCAATTGAGGGAGCTACTTGGGAAGCAGAAGCAACTATGATGACCAAGTACCCTCACCTCTTTTCTTTCGATTCAGCTCTAGCTTGAGGTAATAGTTTCCTCATTTGTATTCCCCTCAGTTTCATGTTCTATGAGCTAGTCTTGCATTTCCAGTATGCATTCATGTCTCACGACTTCAGTTTAGTTATATTTCCAGTTAGAATTCAGTCATTATCTCAGTACTTCAGCTTTTAGAACTCAATTTGAGGGATTGCAACTCCTTTCCTACTACTTTAGCCTAGTTAGGTCTTCATTAGAGGACGAATAATCCCAAGGGAAAGACCTTGTAACACCTCAAAAATTCTAAGCTAAGAAATAGACCAGAATTTTAAGTGTAAAACTACCAAAGTGAAAGAACAGGAACCACAGACCATGGAATAGACCACGGGTTATGGATGTCATCCGTGGAATAGGTCCTGCAGACCAACCTCTGGACTCTGATCCACGAAAAGGATCCACAGACCGTAGATCAAACCACGGGTTATGGTTTCCCATCGTGGAATCAAACTTGCAGCCTAGTAAAAACCCAAGGATCCAGAAGAGGGTTCCATGGCTCATGAAACATCCATAAACCGTGGTTCCCAACCGTGGTTCCCAACCGTGGAACCCAGTTCATGAATTTTTAGCAGTTTTCAACTTAACTCCCCATGGGTATTTTAGACTTTTCCTCTTGCTTTTAACTCTGATACTTAGTCGTTTTAGGCTTATTTTTAGGGGTCTTAGTTAGACTTAGACTACTTTCTCTCATTCCATCGATTCAGACTTCAGGAAAGAAAAGAACGCTCTCTTCAAAGCTTCAAACCTAGGGATTTCTTCTCCAAGCTTCAAAACTCCATGCCCACTTCAAGATTCTTCTTCTACCAGGTATGTGGGTATTCAGTAAGGGTCTTTTTCACCATTATGCTCAAAACTTTAGTCTTATTTTCAAGTTTCATTATTTTAGAAATTAAGGTTCTTACCCTACCATGTGGATTTCACAGAATTCAGTCCTTATGCTTATTTTATGATTTAGAATCCTATTTTAATGAACTATACCTTATTTCAATGATTTGCATGAGTTTTTACAAAGGTTTGAGAAATCAAGAACTTAGCCCTAGATTGTAGTATTTTCTCATGACTTAGCATACTTCAGAATTTAACCCAAATTACTATCACTGAGTTTTAAATAGAATTTAGCCAGCTTTTAGTTTACTAAAACTTTTCAGAAATAATATTTTCAGACTGGTTAGGTTCTGACATAGTATTCCAGGACTTCAGTTTTAAAAAGAGCTAATAGAAATCAATTTTGGGAGTAGTACTTAGCACCGAGTTGGACTAGGGTTTAGCGTACTCTAAAGTTCCAAAACTATATGCCACTGTAGGTTATTTATCCCCTCAATTGAGCATCAGAACTAGTAATCACGCCAGTCATTCCTCTATACCCTGGAAAGGTATATTGAGTCCTCTCAATGGGGCATATACATCAGACTCCATGTTTAGCTCACGTGGTTTATGTCGGTTAATAGGCTCTCCTACAATTACAAATTTAGTATTTATGTACTTGGCCATTCAATTCAGTCCAGTTTAAATGCTTTTACTATTATGTTATTCAGAATGTCTATGCATTTTAGCTTCTATACGTCTTACAGTTTTGGGCCATTATATGACAGTTTTTAGCATACATTACTCTCAGCTTTTCAGTATTATAGTATGTTCAGTTATATTGCATATTCTGGATGCTCAGTACATTCAAAATACTGACCGTATACTCTATGTGTTGCATCTTATCATGATGCAGGTTCAGGTTCTCAGACTCAGCCTCGCGACTAGCTCAATTCATTGCCATCTCAGCGACAGCCAATGGTAAGTCCTCATCATCCGAGGACATACTTGATGATGCTTTTATATTATTTTATTTTCGTTTCAGTGTTTTAGAGTTAGCTGGGGACTTGTCCTAGCAACTCATCAGTAGTAGAGGCTTTCAGACATAGAGTCAAATTTTAGCTTATTTAGTTGGTTTTTACTTTTCAGACTTATAATATATTTCAGAGATTTTAGTTTAAATTCTAAAACTTATATTTTATTAAGTTTTTAGCTTCCGCTTAGCTATTTTTATTCAGAATGCTTAGTATATGCTAGAACATGGGTTATCTTGAGGTCATTTGTGGCTCTAAGCATTGTGTCGCGTCTAGTGTATAGACTCGGGGTGTGACACATGCCTGCCTGACTCAAAGGCACGATAATAAAATGTGATTGTTGCCCCATAGGTACAACCTGCCCGACCTAGAGGCACGGTACTATAATGTAATTATTGCCCCGTAGGTACAACCTGCTTGTCTTATAGGTACAGTCTGCCCGATCCGAAGGCACGAAAATAGTAATCAAAATATAGGTTGTAAAACCCTGTAGTGTCAGTGTCTGTTGAGGCCAACAAGCTCATAAGCGGTAGCAAGACAGTAAAAATAATACAATAATAGCATGTAATCACAAATGACCTCAATACAATCATAACATGCTTTTCTGGGCCACTAAGTAAGGCATAGAGTGTTGCTGGTAGTAACTATATCATGTTGTGATAGCTAACTCAATAGAATAAGGCCATAAATTGAATATCAATGTAATACAAGCTATAACAAGCTTGGGCTTCATGGTCATGCCAGAAAGAGAAAATAAATCCTTAACGTACCTTTCAACCGAAGCCTCAAGGTGTCTCTATGAAGTTCGACCAACCTATCATAATGCATCAATTGCTAGAATCAACAAGACTGTGAGAATGAGCTATAGACAATTAATAAGGCATTAATGTCACACTTGCAACCAACCAATTCCGAAGTATAAAATGAGACCAATAACAATAATAAATGGCAGCTAAATCTAACAATAATATGATGGCCACATCTCAAAGGAGAAATGATCTCCCGAGGTACTACTTCAAAGCGTACTTCACGTTGTTATATCTAGAAACCATCGTACATGACTCCAATAAGAATCACACCAACCCCTACTCCCTCTAATACCTTAACATCATCAATATAAAACAATAATAACCCAACTCTATAAGATAAAGGGGCTTCCCGGAGCTACGGTATCCAAAACACCACTTCATGGCTAGAAAATCTATAAAATAATACTAGAACATGGAATTGCTAAGGAGGGTCGTAGAAGGAAGATTACCTCAACAAAGAGCTTTTCAATCCCAAGCTAAACAAGTTATTAGAAGAACCCACCATGAGCTGTAATAATATACGGCAAGAAAATATGGCAACCATGCCGATAATAATAAGTTCTTCCTCAGAATTAATTCTAAAGCTCAATTTAAGAATGGATTGAGGATTTAGAACTCTTACGTTTCGATAAATAGATTATAACAGTAGATAAATATAAATCCCATGACCTTCTTCTTTGAGGTAACAGTAAACGGAGTCAAAATCAACAAGAAAATTATACCACAATAATGAGCTCGCGACATAGAGAAACTTCCATTAAACTTCCGAGTTGAGAATCCTAACACCCATGGAGGCTTTGGGGAATTATTTTCTGATTTTTTGGTGGGTTTTCAGCTGATTCTATGAAAAAATAATGAAGGTGGTGTTTTATAAAGCACCACCGACCTTGGAGCTAGGCTGACCCGCCTAGATGTGCCTACTTATGCAGTCTTATGAAAATACAAATATCTCTCTATTTTGAAGTCGTATGGATAAATGATTAGTGTGTTAAAAACTAGACTCGTAGAACTTGAATTTTGTAGGTCAGAGACCCACTAATTCTTTATATATTGAGAGAAAAGCTCCAAGATATTTGACCTAAATTTTCAGAGAATTTCTTAAAGGAATTTACAATAAATTTTTTTGACATTTATTTTGCAACTTGCTTGACTTCAAAAATTAACATACGACCATTAGGCAATTAAAATTCCTCATAAAACATCTTTCCTACATATTAAAAACTCTTATTCTTGTCCCAAAAGCATGAGATAATTTAAACATTTGAATGGACTTGGTGTTATAGCTTATACTAAAAAATAAATATAAATTATATGTAATGACCCTTTCCATCATTATCGTATAGTCTAGCGTGCCAAAACTTGGGTTAAGATTCTCTCCGAATAAAGTATTAAAAAATTTAGGCTAGGCTAGTCTGGATGAATTCTGAGTGTTGTACAATCTAGATTAATCTAATAATGGATAGGTCAATGTTAATAAGATGTGAGACCATATTATGATAGGTAAGAGGTTAACAAGTTTGTAGAAAATTTCGGAAGTGAAGTTGGGTTAGTATAACTCTAGTTATCATATTTGATGTAAAGGGGTTAGTTTGAGATGTCAATATCTAGAAGTGTGTTAAAACTGACAAAAATCTAGGATTTTTGGATTTTCTGTCTCGCCTAGGCTGCTACGATCTATCATGGGCCCGATATAGTGGGAATAATTATGCTATAGCAGAGGTTATCGTGGATCAACCCCACCATAGCGGGCAGATCCTACTAAAACGATGTCGATATAGGGGGATCGGGCCGCTATACCGGGTTAGCGCTGATTAAATACAGTTTTAGACTTAAAATATTATTTTTTATTCCATCTTCATTCCAGACTTAGGAAAGACAATTTAGGGTGAACTTCATCAGTTTTCACGTAAATTTCTTTGTTGAGGTAAGTCAATCCACCCATTTAACTAGTTTTTCGTTGGTAAATCCTTAAAATCACTAGGTTTTGATTGAGGAGAAGAATTTGACTTGACCTAAGTTGATTTTCTGGTGTAAATTGATGAAAACAAGGTGTAATCTTTGGGTTTTGATTTAAGGGTGGATAAATTATTGTTGCGTGCTTAGAAATCATTGTTATAAACTTGAATTTAGTAGAATTAAGGTGGAATAAATGTAGAAAAGCCCTAGAATAAAGGAATGATCATGCCTTTTGGCCCTGGGGTTATGGGATTAGGCTATAATCCTTGTATTGTTAGGATAATTATTGAATGGTGATTACCTTATTATTTTTAGACAACAATCAAGCTGAGATTGCAAGAAAGGGCAAGGCTCAAGTTTGTTAGAGCAGTGCAAGGCTTGAATTGAGGTAAGTGATGATTGAATTATAATTGAGACTCAATTTAGTTAATGTGTGCATATTAACTGCCTCTTTGTTTACTTGTAATGCATATTGTAATTGTTAGCTAGCTGGATAACATTACAAGTGCTTAATCATCTGAAATAAGATTGTGTAAAAAAACTTTTTTTTTTATTGTAATGTGATTGTGTTATCTCATATTGTAATTATAAGTATTGTAACATGAGTTGATATTGTGAGATGAACCGGTCAAAAAATTAGTGGAAATTCGGAAGTATAAGGGTAGGAACATTGGGATAAGAGTGGTATAATATTGGTTTGACATAAGGATGGCAGGCACTAGTTGTCTGGGTTATTTGGTACTTGGACTAAGCTCGTCCCCTACAGGTAATGGCTAATGAACATTTATAAGACCCATAGCATGTGTGTACACGATATTGGTGAGTTTGACTGTTTCATTAGTGAATGGGGTTATATTATTAATGTTATTTTAGACTCATGAGTGGTCCAAGTTATTAACTTACTTGAATTGTGTAATTATTTATTGAAGTCAAGTAAAAAAGAAAATTGTGGCAAGGTTGAGTTAACTATTATTAGTCATATCTTTCGAGCAGCCATGGGTCTTCATATGATACGTTCTGGTCCACTTATTTTGGATACAGACACTTTAGTTATTTAAATTTTCTGGGTTGTACCTACAAATATTCGTATTTAGATATTTTGGTATAATGACTTTCAGTTTCTGAGAATATTTTAAACATTTGCATCTTTTCGCACTGTTTGGTTATTAGACTTATTCAAATTTGCTGATTGATAAGAGAATCATTTGTTTCGTGCTTAAAAACTGTTAAGTATTATTATTGGGTAATTGGAGTTAGATGGTTCACCCACTGAAAGATTAGTGTAATTATCACTCGCGACGAATTTGGATCGTAACATTTTATTATTTGGCGCAAAAAATCGGACACTTTTCCGCCTGTCGCTTTTTAGACAGTTTTTAGTGGTGTTGAATTATTTAATTAGATAAAGATATTCATTTGTGTATACATTTGCAATATGATCAAACTATTTAAACACGTTTTCTTTATGTATTTTCAGGTTCATGTAATTTCAATGATATTTTATTTGTTTTACCATGATTTTTAAATCTTAAAAGATATTGTTATACGTGGGATACATACAACTCTACTAATAATTTTCAGTTACCCATGTATTCAATAGTTATGTAGGTGGATATATACAAATCTTTCATAGAATTCAATTGAATGTGTAATTCCAATTTTACCCATATATAAAACAATTTCTTCTTCAATATTTTTCTTCTTTCGCTGGTCGTTGCTTTAAATTCAATATTCATGTTCACTTAATAACTTTGTATACATTTATTTGTAATAATATTCATTAGTCCGTATTTATCTAATAAATTGATAAACATTGATTTGTATTCATCTAATAAATTTATATTCATTGATCTGTATTCATCTAATAAATTGGTATACATTGATTTGTATTCATCTAATATATTTGTATACATTGATCTGTATTCAATAAATTAATATCCATTTATTTACATTACTATCTTTATAATTTTTTATCGGTATACTTGGTTCGTATTCACCTAACAATTGTATACATTTATTTTTATTTTTATTTATTGGTCTATTGATCACCTAATATTTTATTATACATTAGTATCTATTGGCTTGTATACATGAGTATACATTAGTATAATGCGTAAAGACAATAATATGCAAAATAAATTTTACACAAATTATGATATGAAAGTATAAAGTTAAAGGCAATTTTTTTAATTAATATGAAAAAAGATTTCAACAAACCCTATTTTTAGGGATATCCAACGTGAAATAGGAAAAAGAATATTAATTAGGGTATTTTAATTAATATTTACTCCAAATAGAAAAGGACAATATGAATAAATGGATTCCTAATTTTAGGAATAAAAGGGGAAAAAAGTGGACCCCTAGTCTTAAGAATGCAATTTTACGTGAATTAAAAAAAAGATATTCTCTCTCCTTTTTTGACTATATAATGTCAATATTTTTAGGGCTAAAATTTTTCAAACACTTTTGGATTAAAAGATGTCAATTTAATCTAAGACATGTATTTATGTGTCAATTCCTTTTATTAAATTATTGTGAATTCAATTTATAAAATTCGAGGTGGGTTATATGTGTTTGAGCTTATTTTGACGAGTTATATGTATTTGGGCTCATTTTGAGAGCCATAGTTATAACGGTTCGACAAAAGGAATAATTAAAGGTGATAATGATTGCCTTTATGAGAAATTACTAATTTTCCTTACCTCTTATTATTTATTTTGGAGATGCGGCCTAATTTTTTGAGAGGGAAATAACCAAAAAAAGAAAATGATAAAATAGATGAATATATTTCTTGGTCTCTAAAATTTGGCACATCACAAAATTTATGTCCCTTTTTTATTACTTACTAATAAATAAGTAAGCAGCTCTTCGTCAATATGGCTGTTTGCGATCTGGGCCCATCAATGTACTTTTGCAATTACAATGAATTGAAGCAATTTCATTGGCTAAGAAAAGGATATGTTGTAGTTCCTTTGAAACTTTTTGACTTAATGACTTATTTATCCTTTGCTTAGAGTATGTATGTGGTTATGTACGAGGTGACACTTACATGGACCCCACCTTGCTATACTTCACTCTCAGGCTTCAACAAAACACGTGTAATGCCTTTTTACCAAAAAAACACTCTCTAATATGGACCTTTTTCTCTCTACATACATGACTTATTTTTGGTAAAAATGTTTTTCCTGATGGGCAAGTTTACATTTCCTAACACTAACATTTTTCTTCTAAACAATTTTTTCATACCATATAATTTGTGAATGCAGCCCTTACAATTGAAGTATTTTTAAAAGTTTATTTTGAATTTTAGCTTCTACGTAATAGTTAGGACCAACAAAATTATACTCCCTCCATTTCAATTTATTTATCCTATTGATCATTTTAACTTGATATAGAGTTTAAGAGAGTAAAGAAAACTTTTAAATTTATAATTTTAAATTAAAGGCATGTCAAATGAACCAAAATATTCTTTAATCTTGTGATTTTAAGCATGTCATGTGAAAAAATGAAATTAAAGAGTTGTGAAAAAAATATATTATTTTTTAAACAGACTAAAAAAAAGTGAGACAAACAAATTGAAATGACATTTATTGGGCTCGGGCCTAGCATGGGCATTTTTTTTAACTAGATACCAACTTTCAAAATTCAAAAACTCTTTCAAAACTCATCTAAATATTTCAGGACCCGAAATAATAGTTCTACTAATTCAAAAATCACGTTCCAGAGCTTATGGCGCTGACGGAATTTTGATACGAGCTCAACTTCTATGGATGTTGACTTGATGTTGACAAAGTCAACCATATTAACTTTTCAAAATGAAAAATTTGCATAATTCTCAATCAACCACCTCGAAAATTATTCCATCCATTTTCGCAGATCATAAATACCATAATAGAATTACGAAAAGGGGTAAAATAGTTAAAATGCATAAAAATCCAAAATTAGTATGATGATTTATTACATTATCCACCACTGAAACACGTTCATTCTCGAACGTAAGAGTAAGGAAGGTACCAAGACTATCGAGCAATAGAAAATATTTGTAGTAGACCTCATACAAGCACTCTCAAGCAAAGATTACATTTATGGTACTGCTTGTTCACCATAACTGCCAAGATCCTCCTTTGTTTTAACTATTGAGACTATATCTCTAATATCCAAAATCAAAACTTCTCCAAATATCTGATTCTCATACTTTTAAACTGCCTCTATACGTAATCACTGAGTTGACCATAACCATAGTGTTAAACATACCCAATTCACCAAAACTCAACATAGTCACCATAGTTGTAAATCTAGTGTCAAATATGTACCAACAAAATACCATGACCTTACAAATCCTCTATTCACACTTTCAAAATCGTTATTAGTACCAAACACTCTTAGAATACACATTACCACTCTCAGAGACTTTGATTTATGACTTTTTATATCATGACTCAACCTACCGGATCGTGCGGGTGCTTACTCTAACCACCTAGATAGACGAACCCTTACCACCCGGACCGACAGGTAATTGCGGAAAATAGAAAATAACAATATAATCCTCTCTTTTAATATGTGAAAATATTTACAACCTTGTTTCAGAAAACATATTTTTATGAAGGATGCAACAAACAGTTTTAAAACTTTAAATCACCATCCCTAGGACCTAGTCTAAAACAGGTACAAGAGCTACTACAGGAGTAATACAAGGAAAATTTAAATGACACAGCTCCCACCGTAGAACAAGAGTAGAAGCTGCTGAAGATTTCCGGCGTCTTATACCTATGAAACATCACCAACCCTGCAACCAGACTATACCCAAAAAGGTATAGCAAGAGTAGAATCAGTACAAACACACGTACTGATAAGCATCATCGGTTGACCCGAATCCACTCATACCATCATATAGAAAATAAGGGAAAGCATGTAAATATTTCCAATGGTCCCATTCTCCAACTTCCACCTATACTAGACCCGATCTCAACCGACCGTCTACTTATACCCCCTACCTCAACCCTTCATAACCCTTTCACTGCCAACTCTACCACTCTAGCATTACCCCCAATACATGTGTCTCCTCGAGTCACACTTATCACCTAGACTTCCCAAGTCACTTCACACTAGTCCAACCACCTAGCCCAGACCCGGACTACCACTCCGTTGTTCTAGTCAACACCTATGGCTATACACCCAGAGACAACAACATATACTGTCAATTCAAACCCACTACCCGCATGGCACTAATCACAAGTATCCGGACCTCTCACAGATCCCTAAAAAACTCTCCATATGATAATACCAGCTAGTCACACAATGCCAGACTCTCAGTCATTCCCTTAGCTTATCACCCACATATAATCCATCTTATAACCATGACCAACAATCAAGACAACAATAAATATTTCCATTTCACATAGCCCAGACCCACCTTGGGATCCCCCTGACAACACCTAAGTATTAAACATATACCCTAATCTACAGCAACACCAAACTCACAATCAAATAATAATGACCTGGCCTCTCAAGAACCATATGCAGTAATTATAATTTCAGAACATAATCTGGTCCACTCATGAAATCATTGAAAGCAAACAATAATGCAATGAAATAAATCCATACCAGGTGTGGTATCCGAGCCAACCGTTAGTAATTCCTGTACCAGGCGTGGTACCCGAGCCAACAAAATGTCAAACGGGTCCATTTAATCACAATCAATGAACACACATACTTGTAAAACCAACAAGCAAGCAAAAACAGTTCATTTCACAAGACTGTCTACCTGACAACAAGACATTTCCAAACATTCCCTAAACATGCAACTCATACACTACTACGAAATAGTACGTGAACACATAATGCATATTAGAAATCAACAAACATCACCTACCCTTTCTCCGGGCACATAACTCAACCATAGGTTTCGTTAGAAGACCAAAAACCCCGTTCGTCCCCTTTTACACATAATTAGAAATTCCATTTATTCTTTATTCCCGAACTTCTCCTAGGACCAAATTACAATAGGGGAGAACATACCCACCCCTTGCAATATTCAACCATTCTGAAAGTTTCTGTCACGTCACCCCACTTAATTCAAAACCTTTTTAAATCATTCATGTAATTTTTTGATATCATGATTTCTAAAGTAACGATGGATCTGGTCATTACAATAGATACCAATTTATCCATCATTCATCCCTGAATGATCTCGGACATAGGAGGATGAAAGGAACTAGATCGAGACCCTCATTGTCCCAAGTTACTGTGTAATTATGAACCTACGCGAAATATCAAACTTCCCAAAAATTATCCACATCGACTAAAAAGGAAAATAATATTATCCTGTTCTGACGAGGAATTTCCAAACTACCCCAAAAATTTCATGTGATCCTCCTTCCGAGCACCCGAGAAATCTGGGGCCTCATATTACGTCGGAGTGGAGGAATTTGAAAAGACCGGAGAGAAACCTTTCCTCTCCCAAAAGTGATTGTCGTCCGCTATAGTGGATAAAATACCGCTATAACGGTATCGCTATGGAGGAACACCGACCGCTATAGCAGTTGGTAACAGTCTAAAATAGGGGAGAAACGGGTTTTCTCACCATTTTCTCCTATTTTCAACCCAAAATCTCCCTTTTTCCTCTCGATCACTACGCTCTCGACGTCGAAAACTTCAGTTAACAATCGTTCTCACTTGCTATTTTACTTCCCCGAACGATTATAGATAGGATTGTGGTAGAAAATAGTGACTTGGGGTATATACACTATAGTTGGTTTTTGAACTTGAACTTAGGTTTGATTTTATGTTGAATTTTTGAAGCATGAATGCTTCCCTTACGTTTACAACACCTTCCCAGCATTCTGGGTGTAAGGATTATGCAACCTTTGCCAAAAATGGGCCAAAATGGTGTGAGAGGTGAAGGGTTATTCTTGAATAAACTTGTGATTTGGATGAAATTTAGGGATTATAATGGCCAAATTTTTATAGAAAACTATAATAGGATACTTTAGAAGCACTGATTTGAACTTGGATTATTACTTTAGAAGCACTGATTTGAACTTGGATTATTAAAAATAGAGTTTTGGGTCAAGGGGCACCATTTTTGCACCCCTTGGAGTTTCTGGGAAGATGAATACCGCTATAGCGGACTACCGTAAAACAGTAGACCCTCCAAGCTAACACTTAAAAAAAAATTCTCTTTTTTCTTAATCCCTTATGCCTTATCGAGTTCTAACCCCACCCCTTATTACATTGCAGATTATCACACCCAATGGTTGAAGGATAATTGTCCGTGTATCTTTATGAGCATTTCTCTGATGAAGCTAGCCGGGAGAGGTTCATAGATTATCGGAGACTGGGCTTTTGTTATAAGAGGGGTTGCAAAATGTCAGGGGTGGATGGAAAAGCAGCCGACTTTCATCGCAGGCTCCGAGAGTTCAATTGGGAATCCTTGACGGTGGCTCCCTCTTCTGTGCGAACAGGTTGGGTGTGGGAGTTCTAAGCCATAATTCCTACCACCATTTCGGATGATCCCAACCCCACTATCCAAATCCGAGGGGTGGATGTCCCTATGGATGCTCAGACTATCAATGAGGTTCTAGGAGTGCCTCACGTCTCCAACGCTGCATACGAGGCCAAGTCTAGATTTTGGGACATGACATGGTTGAGAGATAACTTGGTAGATGCAGAGTTCAAAGATCAGGTCTACTGGACCAGTCCCGAGGGCATCACTAGTGCTTACTTCTCTGTTGATGCTAAGAGGTGATTAAACTTGATATCCTGATGAATACGCCCATCGGGCAACAAGACTGATGTGACTTACGCCTGGGCCCTGGTGATTGTTTGTGCCATGCAGGCCATTATAATGAATGTGGGGGAATAAATTATCTCTGAGTGGAAGAAATTCTACCAGGGTCATAGGAAGGGCCCTTATCTTCCGGGCTTGGTGTCCGAATTGTGTAGGCGGGTTGGGGTGCCTGAGGATCACATCGACTTGGAGGTAGATATGGATGACCCCTTCGACTCTCTCCGAGTGAAAGTGGTATTTTCCAAGAAGAAGAGGAAGGTGGATGAAGCAGGAAGCAACTAGCCGGTTGAGGAGGCTGACGATGATGATGATGATGACGACACCCCTGCCCCTTCCCAGCCTCAGCCCTTGATTTCTAGCTACCAACTCGAGGAGAATATGGCCGTTGTCAGAAAGTTCATGGAGGACACTAATGCTGGAGGTGTAGCCCCGCCCCCTTCTGCTCAGGAATTTGCGGCACTCCGCAGGGAGTTAGAGGAAGAGAAAAAGAAGATGCTCTCCCGGGATCGCATGTTTGCCGAATGTGGGAGACCGTCAAGGTCATGTTCTCTTGAGTCGCCCCGGGTCAGGAGCTTCCCACACTTGAGCCTGAAGACAGGCAGGATTTATCCTTCCTGAGTGATGATGAAGCTTAGGACCTCCCCCCCTTATTCTTTTTATTAAGACTATATACTACTTTTTTGGGTTTCGCCCCCGTTTAGGGCTTGTGTTAGACAGTATTTCCCTTCCCTTTTTCCCCATTGATTCTCGCACATGGATGTTTATTTTAGACAATTTCTCTTATATGCATACTATATTAGCTATATAGATGATTTTATGATTTTACATAGCAATTTATAGCGTAACCATTGCGTTTTAAAGCCCCGAGAATGAAATAAAAAACAAGAAAAAATAGCGCAGATATTCTGCCTCGCAACCTTCCGCTATGGAGATTGTCACTCAGCTACAGCAAAATTGCTATAGCGGAGAAAATACTGCTATAGCGGGATCGCCGTAGCGGTGCTATCCACTATGGCGGTCCCAACGGTAATCAGTTCAGAAATTTAAAATTTCCAGCAAGTGTACTCATCTCCTTTCCCGATTATCATTGTCTAACCCCGTCAGTCCCGCCATGGTCTTAAACAATCCCCAAGACCATTCCCAGTAATACACAAATCAAAACTTAGCATCTAATTATCACCAATCGTAAAAGATTCACAAAATAAAGTTAATCACAACAACACCTCCCCGCAATCCCGCAGGGATAATCCCCTTGTTCCCATGGTTTCCAATCAAGTCCCGACTGTCCTGAAATTGAAGTTTTCCTACAATCGTAAATCCTTACCCCTCACCATCTTAATCAATGATGAGTCCTTTTTCTGAAAATAACATGAACCTTAACTCCACGCACATAGAATTTTATCACACATCAATTATACCATTTCAAATTATGACTACCTTTAGACCCACAATTTCACAATAAGGTAATTAATCACATACCAACCAAGTAAATCATATAAGCATTGCAACACACCAAAAAAATACAGTTTTCACGTCACAACAAAATCAAGACACATAAGTGGCTCCCTATTCGTTCCATGGTTGACCCTTAGGCGATCACCCATGCCTTACCACAACCTCTCAAGCCAGATACCAATTGAAATCGAGAGATACCAATTGGACTCAACTCATAGAAGTAAGTGGACGAACTACACAAAGAGGAAGGAAATAATAGAGATGTTCCTAAAATGCTTCATAGCTTCCCTAGGATTAGATGTGAACGTCAACACACTAATCCGCGGGACTCTATTAGAAATTTCGCTCTTTTATTGGGAGACCAATAATTTAGGATCTGATACCATCTGTCACGACCCAACCTATCGGGATGTGTGGGCGCCTACTCTAACCATCTAGATAGACGAACCCTTACCACCCGAACTGATAGGTGCTTGCGGAAAATAGAAAATAACAGTATAATCCTCACTTTTAATATGTGAAAATATTTACAACATTGTTTCAGAAAATATCTTTTTATAAAGGATGCAACAAACATTTTTACAACTTTAAATCACCCTTCCTAGGACCTAGTCTAAAATAGGTACAAAAGCTACTACATGAGTAATACAAGGAAAAGTAAGATGACAAAGCTCCCACCACGGAACAAGAGTAGAAGCTACTGAATATTTCCGTCGTCCTGCACCTATGAAACATCACCAACCCTGCAACCAGACTATACCCAAAAAGGTACAACAAGAGTAAAATCAGTACAAACATACATACTGATAGGCATCATTGGTCGATCTGAATCCACTCGTACCATCATATAGAAAATAAGGTAAAGCATGTAAATATTTCCAATGGTCCCATTCTCCAACTTCCACCTTTACCAGACCCGATCTCAACCGACCGTCTACTTATACCCCCTACTTCAACCCTTCCTAACTCTTCCGCTGCCAACTCCGCCACTCTAGCATTACCCTCAATACATGTGTCTCCTCGAGTCACTCTTATCACCTAGACTTCCCAAGTCACTTCACACTAGTCTAACCACCTAGCCAAAACCCGGACTACCACTCTGTTGTTCTAGTCAACTCCTATGGCTATACACCCAGAGACAACAACATATACTGTCAATCCAGACCCACTACCCTCATGGAACTACTCACAAGTATCCGGACCCCTCACGAATCCCTAGACAACTCCATATGATAATACCAGCTATTCATACAATGCCAGACTCTCAGTCATTCCCCTAGCTTATCACCCACATGTAATCCATCTTATAACCATGACCAACAATCAAGACAACAATAAACATTTTCATTCCACATAGCCCAGACCCCCCTTGGGATCCCTCTGACAACACCTAAGTCTTAAATATGTACCCCGACCTACACCAAGACCAAACTCACAATCAAATAATAATGACCCGGCCTCTCAAAGACCATATGCAGTAATCACAATTTCAGAACACAACCTGATTCACTCATGGAACCATCGAAAGAAAATAATAATGCAATAAAATAAACCCATGCCATGCGTGGTACCTGAGCCAACCATTATAAATTTTCCGTACCAGGTATGGTACCCGAGCCAACCGTTAGTATACCAGTACCAGGCGTGATACCCGGGCCAATCGTTAATAATTCATGTACTAAGCGTGGTACCTGAGCCAACCGAATGTCAAACGAGTCCAATCAATCACAATCAATGAACACACATACTTGTAAAACCAACAAGCAAGCAAAAACAGTTCATTTCACAAGACTGACTATCGGACAACAAGAC
The DNA here is from genome assembly GCA_003996215.1 of Jaltomata sinuosa. Taxonomy (NCBI): domain Eukaryota; kingdom Viridiplantae; phylum Streptophyta; class Magnoliopsida; order Solanales; family Solanaceae; genus Jaltomata; species Jaltomata sinuosa. The sequence goes on from QJPP01004774.1 coordinate 125,713, forward strand.
ATTCCCAAACATTCCCTAAACATTCAACTCATACACTACTGCAAAATAGTACATGAACACATAATGCATATTAGAAATCAACAATCATCACCTACCCTTTTCTCGGGAACATAACTCAACCATGGGTCTCGTTCGAAGACCAAAACCCCCGCTCGTTCCCTTTTACACATAATTAGTAATTTCCTTTATTCTTTATTCCCGAACTTCTCCTAGGACCAAATTACAATAGGGGACAACCTTCCCACCCCTTGAAATATTCAACCATCCTAGTTATTCTATCCTTTTATACCGAATCCTTCCCAGGACTCCCCTTTTTATCGGTAATTCCATTTAGATACCCAAGGTTTTCGGTTCCCCGAACCTTCCCGATATCCTAGTCCCTAAATTCTACCATTGCCATTCCTAATTCACATGTACAACCCAAATTATGACAAAACGATAATAATACCCAACCAAATCTCAATTCACACATAACCAACACCATAATCCACCAGACTCCGTGCCCGAAAGCCTAAGAATGGATTTTTCTTTTCAACTATACAATAAGTATAAAAATGTAAACAGGTCAATCTACTCAATAAGAAAACCTAGCCTACCTGGATGCCAAGCAGCTGCAAGGATGCGTTTCTGGCTTTGTGAAGGCATTTTCGGCTGTATGACAATCCTGGAATCCGTTGTTCTGCGTCCCTTCTCATGGCTCTCAAGTCTTGGAGCAGCTTAGGAGGGTTTTTGGAGAAACCCTCGTATGTTTTCCAACTAAGGAGGAGAAGTCTTTTATTAATTTGCATTATGAGGCTACTGTCTCCCGTCGTTTCGCTATAGCGAACGGCCTTCCTCTATAGCGCTATCGCTATAGCGGTATTAATTCCGCTATAGCGGAGTGATGTCAGCCCGGATGATTTTAAAAATTCTAAAATTTTCCATCACGTCACCCCACTTAATTCAAAATCTTTTTAAATCATTCCCGTAATTTTTCAATATCGTAATTTCTAAAGTAACGACAAATCTGTTCATTACATTTCATTTTTCCAAAAAGGAATTTCTACTCTTCTCAACCCATTTTTAAGCATTTCATGTCAAAAATTGTTCTTATCCAAGGTTGATAGCGCTAATTCTAAGCTTGATAGTACTCTTTCCTCGAGTTGAAGCTATTGAGTCAGAATCCAATATCACTTTCATATAAATCTTCAAATGTCATGCTTCAATCACTATTTCAAGAATCATATTCTCATGCCAAAACTTGGAAAAAATCACTAGTCACCCTAAAAGCTTTATATCACGAACATATACCCTTTATACATCAACAAATGTCTATGCAACTCACCATAATAGTACGTGTAATTCCTTGTGATATATGACTCGATACATTTGACTTTTAATTAATTAAAATATGTGTGTTTGATCCCTTTACATAAAAAAAATATTATAGTTGAACTATTTTTTAAAGTATATTAACATGAAATATGGAGAAACAATACAAGTAGAACATAACACATGGATAATTGACTGAGGAAACAATTAATAAGTCTGAAAATTTGTGAATATTCATAAGCAAATGGATCAAAAGTGCACATTTCAAGTAATTCAAGGTTGAATATGCTTAGTAGGATATTATAAGCACTAAAATTATAATTTATCAATAATTGAGGAAGCAAGAGTGCTATTAATTAACCTTAGATAGACATTTTAACTTGGCTGCCTCAACTAGCAACTAATACAACCCAACTTTTAAAATGCACATCTGATCTAGACACCTTATCTTGGTGTTTAAGTTGGCCCCGTAAACACACTTTTTCGGATGTGTATTCTAAAAGTTGAGATGTTTATGAGGCCAACTTAAATCAAATAAAGGTGTTTAGATTTGCACTTTCAAAGTTGAAGTGTTTAGTTGACAGTTAAAATCAAATTAAGAAGTCTATCTATGTATTTTATCGAAACCCTAACAATAGAGATTTTATTTATTAATTTTCACTTTAATTCACCAAATAACGTTTAAATTTGTGATTATAGGCATGAATATTACTCTCAATCAGTTTCTAAACTTCAATAAATGGAAATATAGTCACAAATAATTAAGAAATTATTGTCTTTTCCCTAAGCATTTCAACTATATACAAAATGAGCTAAATAAGGAAAAATCTAAAAACATGGGCTAAATTTGATTATACATTTGAACAATTGATATATATTACAATTATTTTTTACGATTTATTAAACGGTAACTTACAATGCAATCGATTGTTCAAGCAGTAGTGCTTCGAAACGTAATAAAAGAAAACGATATAAAATGAGAATGAACAATACTCCAAACAGGTTGCAAGTTACACCACATAAATCCAAGATAAAGAACGATGTTTAGGACACAAATCACAATAATATCATCCTTAGCAGATTATAAGAGGATGTGACTCAAATCATCTCAAGTAATTCTTCACCAACTGTGGTAGAGAGAAAAGCATTCTGGATGTGTTGGCAGACACCGGCAGATGCTGAAATATATCGTCTCATCACCTCCCTCGCTGCGTTAGCTGATAAATTTTGCCAGGTTAAAATAATAAGTAAAAATTATTATTTGAATAAAATGCATTTTGAGATGCAGCACAACATAAGACTAGTGGATTTACTTTCTTAAACAAAGTTAAAATTTTGTCGTTCCAATTGATGTGATGCATTTTATTTTAGTTTTAAAAGTTTTTTATATATATATTTTTAAAAAATATTTAATTATAAAGGTTTCATATTATTCTTATTGAAATAATTTATAACTATATAAGTATCTAAGCTAGATTATAAACTTCAAAAAAAAAAAAAAAAAAAAACTTCCGTCCTCAGTCACACAATGTTTCACAAGTTGAGACTGAGGGTGTGTTTGGTATGAAAGAAAATGTTTTTCATGAAAAATATTTTCCTAGAAAATGTTTTTATGAAAAATAAGTTTGATTACTTATTTATTTTCTCATGTTTGGTTGGTAAATGAAAAATAATTTTCGAAAGATATTTTATAGTGTTTAACTGATGAGTGAAAAAATATTTTTTAGTGTTTTGCTAGAGAATAAAAAATATCTTTTATGGGTTAGGTTTGGCCTATTGGGGTGGGGTGGGGTGGGGGGGATGTTGGGGTGGGAGTCTGGGAGATAGGTGGGGTAGAGTTGTAGGGTGGAGGTGGAGCGGTTGGGGTAAGTGTGGGGGTAGGGTTCAATTTTTTTTAAAGAAAAACAGTCAGATCTTTTTATAAAAAAAATGATTTTTTTTTCTTTAAGAAAATTGGGGGGGGGGGGTGGGGGGGTTAAGGTGGGAGGTGGGTTGGGGTTGGAGTTTGTGTACAAAAAAGAAATTAATTTTTTTAAGAAAAAACTTGAAAAGAAATTTTTAAAAAATTGGGGTATGGCGGTGGGGGTTTGTTACATAAAGAAATTAAAATTTAATTTCAAAAAAGAAATTATTTTTTAAAAAAAAAAAATTGAAAAGAAATTTTGAAAAAATTGGGCTTGGGTGTTGGTTGGGTGTTGGGGGGGGGGGGATGGGGTTGTTTGGGAGTACAAAAATATTAAAATTTATTTTTTCAAAAAAATTATGAAATTTTATTTTAAAATTTTATTTTTTTAAAAAAAGGGTGAGGGATGGGGGTGGAGTAAAAAAAAAATCAAAAAAAAGGGTGGATTGGGAGTGGGTGTGGGTGTGGGTGTGGGTGTTTTGGTGGGGGTTGTGGGGTGGAGTGGGAGGGGAGGGGGAGAGGGGAGCGTGGAGAGGAGACAATGCAACTTGTTTTTCCTACTTTTATTAAGAAAGACATTTTTCTTATTTTCAAGAAGCTTGTTTTTCTAAAGAAAGTATTTTTTTCAATTTTTTTAATCAATCAAACACAAAAAAATAAAAAATAAAAATTAATTGGAAAATATTTCTAAAAAACATTTTCCTCCAAACACACACTGGAGTAATGTTTGTGCAGCATTATCTTCATTTTCTATCTTTTCCAAATTTTGTATTTTTCTTTCACTTGTTTTTTCTTATTATTTTCCTTTCTCTCTTACTTTTCTTCTCCCCTACCCATCCCCTAGCAACACAGTGTAGGATCAAATTCCAAAGATAATAAGTATTTTCTTTTTTATGAAAGAAAGTTTTTTTCAAAAATTTTATATAAATTTATCTATGACATTGAGATAGTTACTTTTCAGAAAATTCTCACACTAGTAGAAATGTCTATATTTTATTTTTTTTGAAGGTGGAAAAAAAGATTTTATTAGTAAAAGACCTTCTCTAATTTTTAAATTGTCGAAACAAGAACTTTATGTGAGAGTTGCTTCAAAAAGAAATGGCTAAGTACATAAACAGTCCCTTAAACTTTACATGATTTATGACGTGAATGTTGATTTGTCATTCATGTCAAGCAAGTGAGCATCACATGAATTCGAAAGGTTGGAATATATTTCAAACTCCATATTGAAATATAGTTTGTAGTTTGATGAATAAGCACTAAATATTTTATTTGCATATTTACATGGGTGAAGGAGGAGATGAACGAATCAGAGAAAATAAGTGAAAGAGATAGTGAAATTGTGGGACTCGCATGAAATATACTTTGAAAAGTAAAAATAGAAAATGAAAAAGAAGAAGAAAAATAGCTTAATTTATGTCATTCACGTGCTCATACAAAGTGCAAAACATACAATATGATATGTAATTTTTATATTAAGGGGTCACAAAGATGATAAACATCCTCCATCTCCAACTTTAGGTGGTGGGTTCGGGATCACCAAGAAAGTAAAAAGGTGAAAGCTCTAGCTGAAGGAGTAAAAAAAAAAAATCATCAAGAAAAAAAATAAAAAAAGAAAGGGAAAAAATTAAAAGTAAAGAAAAACTCTTCTCTTCTTCAAACCTACCCACCAGGGCGCGTGAATCTACCTTATAACGTAGAGGTGGTTAAAATTTGTAATATGTATATTGATACATATATAATATCGTTAGGGATGGCAATGGGACAGGACAAGGATAGGGCGAGGCAGGGCAAAGGTTAAACGGGACAGAGCAGGACGACAGTTACACGAGGCAGGGCGAGACGGAGCGGGTCAAAGTTTTTATCTCCAAATCAGTAAATGGGGCAGGGCAGATAATAGGACAGCTAAAAACTTTGAATTTATTAAATTATTTTATCTCCAGTTGCAAAGTAAACATTACCAAATTTACCAAAAAAATAAAAAATATATTCGCTAATCTGCTACTAGTTTTGTGCTACATATCCTTAGTTTTAGTAGTATTAATTTGACTAAAATAAGAAATTTCTAAGTTACATGGGCAATCCTTTCCCAAATTTTTATTATAATTCAAATATCACTTTAAATTTTTATTACTACTTTGGAGTCTCTTGCAGGTTTATTTCCAGGAAATTACATGGAGTGTCCTCAAAAGTGAGTGGTCTTCAATTTATGCCCCTCATAAGAAAAGTCTTTAAAAAATACCCTTCCTTCCTTTTTATGTATAGAACATATACATTTTTGCCTCTCTACACCATAACTCTCTATGTTCATTTGTTTCTCAACTCTTAATTTTTATTTTTATTTTTTCTTTTATCTTTTTAATTTTTTATCTTTTTTCTTTTTTTTTTCTTTTCTCAATTTTTTTTAATTATCGTTTTCTTTTTTCTCAACCTTTATTTTTTTTTTTTTTTTTTTTTTTTTTTTTTTTTTTTTTTTTTTTTTTTTTTTTTTTTTTTTTTTTCTCTTCCTTTTTTTTCTTTTTTTCTCTTTTCTTTTTTTTTGTTCTTTTTTTTTCTCAACCTTTATTTTTTTTATTCTTTTTTTTTCCTCTTTTTTCTTTTTTTTCTCAACTTTTTTTTTCTCTTTTTTCTTTTTTTTCTCAATTTTTATTTTTATCTTTATTTTTTCCTTTTCTCTTTTATTCTTCTCTTTTTTTCTTTTTTCTTAACCTCTATTATTTTTTGCTAATGAACAAAAAAAGTTGGATAATCCGCAAAGAAGATCTTCTTTCTTTGAAATCGAAGTAAACTTAAGAGCGTGCTTTGTTGTTTGAAAGTCCTTTGGAACAAGTCTTGCCCCTAAGACAAATGTTATAGAACATCTCATAAATCAAGACACAATGAGGTAGTGTCAAGCCTTGCTCGTGGAGCATAACTTGTTGTTTGAAAAATTCTTGAGCTAAGTTTTACCTCTAAGGCAAGAGTTATAGAGCATCTCATAAATTAAGACACAATGAAGTAGTGTTAACTCTTGTCCATGGGGCATAACTTATTTTTTGAGAGGCCCTTGGGCTAAGTCTTGCCTCTAAGGCAAATGTTATAGAGCATCTCATGATCAAGACATAATGTGCTAGTGTCAACTCTTGCCAATGAGGCGTAACTTGTTGTTTGAAAGTCTTTGAGCTAAGTTTTGCCTCTAAGGCAAGAGTTATAGAGTATCGCATAAATCAAGACACAATGTGGTAGTGTCAACTCTTGCCCATGGGGCGTAATTTGTTATTTGGAAGTCCTTGAGCTAAGTCTTGCCTCTTAGGCAAGCGTTATAGAGCATCCCATAAATCAAGCACAATATGATAGTGTCAACTCTTGCCCATGGGGCGTAACTTGTTGTTTGAAAGTCCTTGGGCTAGAGTTATAGAATGTCTCATAAATCAAGACACAATGAGATAGTGTCAAGTCTTGCTCGTGGGGCATAACTTGTTGTTTGAAAATCCTTGAGTTAAGTCTTGCCTCTAAGGCAAGAGTTATAGAGTATCTTATAAATTTAGACATAATGAAGTAGTGTTAACTCTTGCCCATGGAGCGTAACTTGTATTTTTTAAGAGGTCCTTGGGCTAAGTCTTGCCTCTGAGGCAAGTGTTATAAAACATTTCATAAATCAAGACACAATATACTAGTGTCAAGTCTTGCTCATGGGCGTAATTTGTTGTTTGGAAGTTTTTGGGCTAAGTCTTGCCTCTAAAACAAGAATTATAGAACATCTCATAAAAAAAATAAAGGTCAAAAAAATTGATCAAAAAAAAGAGAAAAGAAAAATTAAAAACCAAAGAAAAAATAAAAAAAATAGAAGTTGAGAGAAAAAAATAAATATTGAGAAAAAAAGAAAAAAACGAAGAAAAAAAAGACAACAAAAAATAAAGGTTGAGAAAAATAAAAAATATAAAAAAATAAAAAATAAAAGGAGAAAAAAGTAGAATTGAGAGGAGAAAAGAAAAAAAATAAAGATTGAGAAAAAAGAAAAAACGTAGAAGAAAGA